>JASCZW010008847.1:0-46964 GCA_034211315.2 Aedes japonicus
CAGATGCGCTCTGGGAACCTTTAAACGCGTTTATCTCCGTAAATAAGCGTCTAATCGCTTAAAAAGGGTGTTTAAAATCGTCGATTTTCCGTACTGCGATTTTGGTCCAAATATCTATACTAGAACCTTGATTTTTCATCAGATGCGCTCTGGAAACCTTTAAACGCGTTTATCTCCGTAAATAAGCGTCTAATCGCTTAAAAAGGGTGTTTAAAATCGTCGATTTTCCGTACTGCGATTTTGGTCCAAATATCTATACTAGAACCTTGATTTTTCATCAGATGAGCTCTGGGAACCTTTAAACGCGTTTATCTCCGTAAATAAGCGTCTAATCGCTTAAAAGGGGTGTTTAAAATCGTCGATTTTCCGTACCGCGATTTTGGTCCAAATATCTCTATACTAGAACATTGATTTTTCATCAAATGAGCTCTGGGAACCTTTAAACGCGTTTATCTCCGTAAATAAGCGTCTAATCGCTTAAAAGGGGTGTTTAAAATCGTCGATTTTCCGTACCGCGATTTTGGTCCAAATAAGTATACTAGAACATTGATTTTTCATCAGATGAGCTCTGGGAACCTTTAAACGCGTTTATCTCCGTAAATAAGCGTCTAATCGCTTAAAAGGGGTGTTTAAAATCGTCGATTTTCCGTACTGCGATTTTGGTCCAAATATCTATACTAGAACCTTGATTTTTCATCAGATGCGCTCTGGGAACCTTTAAACGCGTTTATCTCCGTAAATAAGCGTCTAATCGCTTAAAAAGGGTGTTTAAAATCGTCGATTTTCCGTACTGCGATTTTGGTCCAAATATCTATACTAGAACATTGATTTTTCATCAAATGAGCTCTGGGAACCTTTAAACGCGTTTATCTCCGTAAATAAGCGTCTAATCGCTTAAAAGGGGTGTTTAAAATCGTCGATTTTCCGTACTGCGATTTTGGTCCAAATATCTATACTAGAACATTGATTTTTCATCAGATGCGCTCTGGGAACCTTTAAACGCGTTTATCTCCGTAAATAAGCGTCTAATCGCTTAAAAAGGGTGTTTAAAATCGTCGATTTTCCGTACTGCGATTTTGGTCCAAATATCTATACTAGAACATTGATTTTTCATCAGATGCGCTCTGGGAACCTTTAAACGCGTTTATCTCCGTAAATAAGCGTCTAATCGCTTAAAAAGGGTGTTTAAAATCGTCGATTTTCCGTACTGCGATTTTGGTCCAAATATCTATACTCAAACATTGAATTTTCATCAGATGAGCTCTGGGAACCTTTAAACGCGTTTATCTCCGTAAATAAGCGTCTAATCGCTTAAAAAGGGTGTTTAAAATCGTCGATTTTCCGTACTGCGATTTTGGTCCGAATATCTATACTAGAACCTTGATTTTTCATCAGATGAGCTCTGGAAACCTTTAAACGCGTTTATCTCCGTAAATAAGCGTCTAATCGCTTAAAAAGGGTGTTTAAAATCGTCGATTTTCCGTACTGCGATTTTGGTCCGAATATCTATACTAGAACCTTGATTTTTCATCAGATGAGCTCTGGGAATCCTTTAAACGCGTTTATCTCCGTAAATAAGCGTCTAATCGCTTAAAAGGGTGTTTAGAATCGTCGATTTTCCGTACTGCGATTTTGGTCCAAATATCGTATACTAGAACATTGATTTTTCATCAGATGCGCTCTGGGAACCTTTAAACGCGTTTATCTCCGTAAATAAGCGTCTAATCGCTTAAAAAGGGGTGTTTAAAATCGTCGATTTTCCGTACTGCGATTTTGGTCCAAATATCTATACTAGAACCTTGATTTTCATCAGATGAGCTCTGGGAACCTTTAAACGCGTTTATCTCCGTAAATAAGCGTCTAATCGCTTAAAAGGGTGTTCAAAATCGTCGATTTTCCGTACTGCGATTTTGGTCCAAATATCTATACTAGAACATTGATTTTTCATCAGATGAGCTCTGGGAACCTTTAAACGCGTTTATCTCCGTAAATAAGCGTCTAATCGCTTAAAAAGGGTGTTTAAAATCGTCGATTTTTCCGTACTGCGATTTTGGTCCAAATATCTATACTAGAACCTTGATTTTTCATCAGATGAGCTCTGGGAACCTTTAAACGCGTTTATCTCCGTAAATAAGCGTCTAATCGCTTAAAAGGGTGTTTAAAATCGTCGATTTTCCGTACTGCGATTTTGGTCCAAATATCTATACTAGAACATTGATTTTTCATCAGATGCGCTCTGGGAACCTTTAAACGCGTTTATCTCCGTAAATAAGCGTCTAATCGCTTAAATAGGGTGTTTAAAATCGTCGATTTTCCGTACTGCGATTTTGGTCCAAATATCTATACTAGAACCTTGATTTTTCATCAGATGAGCTCTGGAAACCTTTAAACGCGTTTATCTCCGTAAATAAGCGTCTAATCGCTTAAAAGGGGTGTTTGAAATCGTCGATTTTCCGTACTTCGATTATGGTCCAAATATCTATACTAGAACCTTGATTTTTCATCAAATGAGCTCTGGGAACCTTTAAACGCGTTTATCTCCGTAAATAAGCGTCTAATCGCTTAAAAGGGGTGTTTAAAATCGTCGATTTTCCGTACTGCGATTTTGGTCCAAATATCTATACTAGAACCTTGATTTTTCATCAGATGCGCTCTGGGAACCTTTAAACGCGTTTATCTCCGTAAATAAGCGTCTAATCGCTTAAAAGGGGTGTTTAAAATCGTCGATTTTCCGTACTGCGATTTTGGTCCAAATATCTATACTAGAACCTTGATTTTTCATCAGATGCGCTCTGGAATCCTTTAAACGCGTTTATCTCCGTAAATAAGCGTCTAATCGCTTAAAAAGGGTGTTTAAAATCGTCGATTTTCCGTACTGCGATTTTGGTCCAAATATCTATACTAGAACCTTGATTTTTCATCAGATGAGCTCTGGGAACCTTTAAACGCGTTTATCTCCGTAAATAAGCGTCTAATCGCTTAAAAAGGGTGTTTAAAATCGTCGATTTTCCGTACTGCGATTTTGGTCCAAATACGTATACTAGAACCTTGATTTTTCATCAGATGAGCTCTGGGAACCTTTAAACGCGTTTATCTCCGTAAATAAGCGTCTAATCGCTTAAAAAGGGTGTTTAAAATCGTCGATTTTCCGTACTGCGATTTTGGTCCAAATATCTATACTAGAACCTTGATTTTTCATCAGATGAGCTCTGGGAACCTTTAAACGCGTTTATCTCCGTAAATAAGCGTCTAATCGCTTAAAAAGGGTGTTTAAAATCGTCGATTTTCCGTACTGCGATTTTGGTCCAAATAAGTATACTAGAACATTGATTTTTCATCAGATGAGCTCTGGGAACCTTTAAACGCGTTTATCTCCGTAAATAAGCGTCTAATCGCTTAAAAAGGGTGTTTAAAATCGTCGATTTTCCGTACTGCGATTTTGGTCCAAATATCTATACTAGAACCTTGATTTTTCATCAGATGAGCTCTGGGAACCTTTAAACGCGTTTATCTCCGTAAATAAGCGTCTAATCGCTTAAAAAGGGTGTTTAAAATCGTCGATTTTCCGTACTGCGATTTTGGTCCAAATACGTATACTAGAACATTGATTTTTCATCAGATGAGCTCTGGGAACCTTTAAACGCGTTTATCTCCGTAAATAAGCGTCTAATCGCTTAAAAAGGGTGTTTAAAATCGTCGATTTTCCGTACTTCGATTATGGTCCAAATAAGTATACTAGAACCTTGATTTTTCATCAGATGCGTTCTGGAAACCTTTAAACGCGTTTATCTCCGTAAATAAGCGTCTAATCGCTTAAAAGGGGTGTTTAAAATCGTCGATTTTCCGTACTGCGATTTTGGTCCAAATATCTATACTAGAACATTGATTTTTCATCAGATGAGCTCTGGGAACCTTTAAACGCGTTTATCTCCGTAAATAAGCGTCTAATCGCTTAAAAGGGTGTTTAAAATCGTCGATTTTCCGTACTGCGATTTTGGTCCAAATATCTATACTAGAACCTTGATTTTTCATCAGATGAGCTCTGGGAACCTTTAAACGCGTTTATCTCCGTTAATAAGCGTCTAATCGCTTAAAAAGGGTGTTTAAAATCGTCGATTTTCCGTACTGCGATTTTGGTCCAAATATCTATACTAGAACATTGATTTTTCATCAGATGAGCTCTGGGAACCTTTAAACGCGTTTATCTCCGTAAATAAGCGTCTAATCGCTTAAAAAGGGTGTTTAAAATCGTCGATTTTCCGTACTGCGATTTTGGTCCAAATATCTATACTAGAACCTTGATTTTTCATCAGATGCGCTCTGGGAACCTTTAAACGCGTTTATCTCCGTAAATAAGCGTCTAATCGCTTAGGATTTTCCGTACTGCGATTTTGGTCCAAATATCTATACTAGAACCTTGATTTTTCATCAGATGAGCTCTGGGAACCTTTAAACGCGTTTATCTCCGTAAATAAGCGTCTAATCGCTTAAAAGGGTGTTTAAAATCGTCGATTTTCCGATACTGCGATTTTGGTCCAAATATCTATACTAGAACCTTGATTTTTGGTCAGATGGAGCTCTGGGAACCTTTAAACGCGATTATCTCCGTAAATAAGCGTCTAATCGCTTAAAAAGGGTGTTTAAAATCGTCGATTTTCCGTACTGCGATTTTGGTCCAAATATCTATACTAGAACCTTGATTTTTCACCAGATGAGCTCTGGAAACCTTTAAACGCGTTTATCTCCGTAAATAAGCGTCTAATCGCTTAAAAAGGGTGTGTAAAATCGTCGATTTTCCGTACTGCGATTTTGGTCCAAATATGCATACTAGAACATTGATTTCTCATCAGATGAGCTCTGGGAACCTTTAAACGCGTTTATCTCCGTAAATAAGCGTCTAATCGCTTAAAAAGGGTGTGTAAAATCGTCGATTTTCCGTACTGCGATTTTGGTCCAAATATGCATACAAGAACCTTGATTTTTCATCAGATGAGCTCTGGGAACCTTTAAACGCGTTTATCTCCGTAAATAAGCGTCTAATCGCTTAAAAAGGGTGTTTAAAATCGTCGATTTTCCGTACTGCGATTTTGGTCCAAATATCTATACTAGAACCTTGATTTTTCATCAGATGCGCTCTGGGAACCTTTAAACGCGTTTATCTCCGTTAATAAGCGTCTAATCGCTTAAAAAGGGTGTTTAAAATCGTCGATTTTCCGTACTGCGATTTTGGTCCAAATATGTATACTAGAACCTTGATATTTGCATCAGATGAGACTCTGGGAACCTTTAAACGCGTTTATCTCCGTTAATAAGCGTCTAATCGCTTAAAAAGGGTGTGTAAAATCGTCGATTTTCCGAACTGCGATTTTGGTCCAAATATCTATACTAGAACCTTGATTTTTCATCAGATGCGCTCTGGGAACCTTTAAACGCGTTTATCTCCGTAAATAAGCGTCTAATCGCTTAAAAAGGGTGTTTAAAATCGTCGATTTTCCGTACTGCGATTTTGGTCCAAATACGTATACTAGAACCTTGATTTTTGGTCAGATGAGCTCTGGGAACCTTTAAACGCGTTTATCTCCGTAAATAGGCGTCTAATCGCTTAAAAAGGGTGTTTAAAATCGTCGATTTTCCGTACTGCAATTTTGGTCCGAATATCTATACTAGAACATTGATTTTTCATCAGATGCACTCTGGGAACCTTTAAAAGCGTTTATCTCCGTAAATAAGCGTCTAATCGCTTAAAAAGGGTGTTTAAAATCGTCGATTTTCCGTACTGCGATTTTGGTCCGAATATCTATACTAGAACCTTGATTTTTCATCAGATGAGCTCTGGAAACCTTTAAACGCGTTTATCTCCGTAAATAAGCGTCTAATCGCTTAAAAAGGGTGTTTAAAATCGTCGATTTTCCGTACTGCGATTTTGGTCCAAATATGCTATACTAGAACCTTGATTTTCTCATCAGATGAGCTCTGGGAACCTTTAAACGCGTTTATCTCCGTAAATAAGCGTCTAATCGCTTAAAAGGGTGTTTAAAATCGTCGATTTTCCGTACTGCGATTTTGGTCCAAATATCTATACTAGAACCTTGATTTTTGGTCAGATGGACTCTGGGAACCTTTAAACGCGTTTATCTCCGTAAATAAGCGTCTAATCGCTTAAAAAGGGTGTTTAAAATCGTCGATTTTCCGTACTGCGATTTTCCAAATATCTATACTAGAACCTTGATTTTTCATCAGATGAGCTCTGGAAACCTTTAAACGCGTTTATCTCCGTAAATAAGCGTCTAACCGCTTAAAGAGGGTGTTTGAAATCGTCGATTTTCCGTACTGCGATTTTGGTCCGAATATCTATACTAGAACCTTGATTTTTCATCAGATGCACTCTGGGAACCTTTAAAAGCGTTTATCTCCGTAAATAAGCGTCTAATCGCTTAAAAGGGTGTTTAAAATCGTCGATTTTCCGTACTGCGATTTTGGTCCGAATATCTATACTAGAACCTTGATTTTTCATCAGATGAGCTCTGGAAACCTTTAAACGCGTTTATCTCCGTAAATAAGCGTCTAATCGCTTAAAAAGGGTGTTTAAAATCGTCGATTTTCCGTACTGCGATTTTGGTCCAAATATGCATACTAGAACATTGATTTCTCATCAGATGAGCTCTGGGAACCTTTAAACGCGTTTATCTCCGTAAATAAGCGTCTAATCGCTTAAAAAGGGTGTTTAAAATCGTCGATTTTCCGAACTGCGATTTTGGTCCAAATATCTATACTAGAACCTTGATATTTGGTCAGATGGACTCTGGGAACCTTTAAACGCGTTTATCTCCGTAAATAAGCGTCTAATCGCTTAAAAAAGGTGTTTAAAATCGTCGATTTTCCGTACTGCGATTTTGGTCCAAACAGCTATACTAGATCCTTGATTTTTCATCAGATGAGCTCTGGAAACCTTTAAACGCGTTTATCTCCGTAAATAAGCGTCTAATCGCTTAAAACGGGTGTTTAAAATCGTCGATTTTCCGTACTGCGATTTTGGTCCAAATATCTATACTAGAACATTGATTTTTCATCAGATGAGCTCTGGGAACCTTTAAACGCGTTTATCTCCGTAAATAAGCGTCTAATCGCTTAAAAAGGGTGTTTAAAATCGTCGATTTTCCGAACTGCGATTTTGGTCCAAATATCTATACTAGAACATTGATTTTTCATCAGATGCGCTCTGGGAACCTTTAAACGCGTTTATCTCCGTAAATAAGCGTCTAATCGCTTAAAAAGGGTGTTTAAAATCGTCGATTTTCCGTACTGCGATTTTGGTCCAAATATCTATACTAGAACATTGATTTTTCATCAAATGAGCTCTGGGAACCTTTAAACGCGTTTATCTCCGTAAATAAGCGTCTAATCGCTTAAAAGGGGTGTTTAAAATCGTCGATTTTCCGTACTGCGATTTTGGTCCAAATATGCATACAAGAACCTTGATTTTTCATCAGATGAGCTCTGGGAACCTTTAAACGCGTTTATCTCCGTAAATAAGCGTCTAATCGCTTAAAAAGGGTGTTTAAAATCGTCGATTTTCCGTACTGCGATTTTGGTCCAAATATGTATACTAGAACCTTGATATTTGGTCAGATGGACTCTGGGAACCTTTAAACGCGTTTATCTCCGTTAATAAGCGTCTAATCGCTTAAAAAGGGTGTTTAAAATCGTCGATTTTCCGTACTGCGATTTCGGTCCAAATACGTATACTAGAACATTGATTTTTCATCAGATGAGCTCTGGGAACCTTTAAACGCGTTTATCTCCGTAAATAAGCGTCTAATCGCTTAAAAAGGGTGTTTAAAATCGTCGATTTTCCGTACTGCGATTTTGGTCCAAATATCTATACTAGAACCTTGATTTTTCATCAGATGAGCTCTGGGAACCTTTAAACGCGTTTATCTCCGTAAATAAGCGTCTAATCGCTTAAAAGGGGTGTTTAAAATCGTCGATTTTCCGTACTGCGATTTTGGTCCAAATATCTATACTAGAACCTTGATTTTTGGTCAGATGAGCTCTGGGAACCTTTAAACGCGTTTATCTCCGTAAATAGGCGTCTAATCGCTTAAAAAGGGTGTTTAAAATCGTCGATTTTCCGTACTGCGATTTTGGTCCAAATATCTATACTTGAACATTGATTTTTCATCAGATGCGCTCTGGGAACCTTTAAACGCGTTTATCTCCGTAAATAAGCGTCTAATCGCTTAAAAAGGGTGTTTAAAATCGTCGATTTTCCGTACTGCGATTTTGGTCCAAATAAGTATACTAGAACCTTGATTTTTCATCAGATGCGCTCTGGGAACCTTTAAACGCGTTTATCTCCGTAAATAAGCGTCTAATCGCTTAAAAGGGGTGTTTAAAATCGTCGATTTTCCGTACCGCGATTTTGGTCCAAATAAGTATACTAGAACATTGATTTTTCATCAAATGAGCTCTGGGAACCTTTAAACGCGTTTATCTCCGTAAATAAGCGTCTAATCGCTTAAAAGGGGTGTTTAAAATCGTCGATTTTCCGTACTGCGATTTTGGTCCAAATAAGTATACAAGAACATTGATTTTTCATCAAATGAGCTCTGGGAACCTTTAAACGCGTTTATCTCCGTAAATAAGCGTCTAATCGCTTAAAAAGGGTGTTTAAAATCGTCGATTTTCCGTACTGCGATTTTGGTCCAAATATCTATACTAGAACATTGATTTTTCATCAGATGCGCTCTGGGAACCTTTAAACGCGTTTATCTCCGTTAATAAGCGTCTAATCGCTTAAAAAGGGTGTTTAAAATCGTCGATTTTCCGTACTGCGATTTTGGTCCAAATATGTATACTAGAACCTTGATATTTGCATCAGATGGGCTCTGGGAACCTTTAAACGCGTTTATCTCCGTAAATAAGCGTCTAATCGCTTAAAAGGGTGTTTAAAATCGTCGATTTTCCGTACTGCGATTTTGGTCCAAATATCGTATACTAGAACATTGATTTTTCATCAGATGAGCTCTGGGAACCTTTAAACGCGTTTATCTCCGTAAATAAGCGTCTAATCGCTTAAAAAGGGTGTTTAAAATCGTCGATTTTCCGAACTGCGATTTTGGTCCAAATATCTATACTAGAACCTTGATTTTTCATCAGATGAGCTCTGGGAACCTTTAAACGCGTTTATCTCCGTTAATAAGCGTCTAATCGCTTAAAAAGGGTGTTTAAAATCGTCGATTTTCCGTACTGCGATTTTGGTTCAAATACGTATACTAGAACCTTGATTTTTCATCAGATGAGCTCTGGGAACCTTTAAACGCGTTTATCTCCGTAAATAAGCGTCTAATCGCTTAAAAAGGGTGTTTAAAATCGTCGATTTTCCGTACTGCGATTTTGGTCCAAATATGTATACTAGAACCTTGATATTTGGTCAGATGGACTCTGGGAACCTTTAAACGCGTTTATCTCCGTAAATAAGCGTCTAATCGCTTAAAAAGGGTGTTTAAAATCGTCGATTTTCCGTACTGCGATTTTGGTCCAAATATCTATACTAGAACCTTGATTTTTCATCAGATGAGCTCTGGGAACCTTTAAACGCGTTTATCTCCGTTAATAAGCGTCTAATCGCTTAAAAAGGGTGTTTAAAATCGTCGATTTTCCGTACTGCGATTTTGGTCCAAATATGTATACTAGAACCTTGATATTTGGTCAGATGGACTCTGGGAACCTTTAAACGCGTTTATCTCCGTTAATAAGCGTCTAATCGCTTAAAAAGGGTGTTTAAAATCGCCGATTTTCCGTACTGCGATTTTGGTCCAGATATCTATACTAGAACCTTGATTTTTCATCAGATGAGCTCTGGGAACCTTTAAACGCGTTTATCTCCGTAAATAAGCGTCTAATCGCTTAAAAAGGGTGTTTAAAATCGTCGATTTTCCGTACTGCGATTTTGGTCCAAATATGTATACTAGAACCTTGATATTTGGTCAGATGGACTCTGGGAACCTTTAAACGCGTTTATCTCCGTAAATAAGCGTCTAATCGCTTAAAAAGGATTTTCCGTACTGCGATTTTGGTCCAAATAAGTATACTAGAACATTGATTTTTCATCAAATGAGCTCTGGGAACCTTTAAACGCGTTTATCTCCGTAAATAAGCGTCTAATCGCTTAAAAGGGGTGTTTAAAATCGTCGATTTTCCGAACTGCGATTTTGGTCCAAATATCTATACTAGAACCTTGATATTTGGTCAGATGGACTCTGGGAACCTTTAAACGCGATTATCTCCGTAAATAAGCGTCTAATCGCTTAAAAAGGGTGTTTAAAATCGTCGATTTTCCGTACTGCGATTTTGGTCCAAATATCTATACTAGAACCTTGATTTTTCACCAGATGAGCTCTGGGAACCTTTAAACGCGTTTATCTCCGTAAATAAGCGTCTAATCGCTTAAAACGGGTGTTTGAAATCGTCGATTTTTCGTACTCTTTTTTTGGCATTACTGTGTCATAACCTACATCATCATCATATATGATGAAATTTTTTTATTGCTTTTGCTTCATAGATTGTTTAAACATTACTTATTGTTTTTATGTCTATTTGTGTTGAATTCCCTTTTTATTGAATCTTCCCTTTTTCAGGAGCAACTCCTGACGGATCAATAACTATTGAGTCAGCAAAAATAAAAGTGGACTGCTGTTATAAAATCAACATCATGTAGCAAATGGTGACCATGGCAACAGTAAATTAAAATGTATAAATTTTAGTTTTGTAAAATTTCAATAGATTTAACCAACTTTTTCAAGATACCTCAAATCCTTTTTTGGGTGAATTGCTACTATCGCTGAAAACGAACGAAAATGTGCATAAGCGTGGACCCACCGAACTCTACACAGTAACAATTTACAACATTTTTTGAATTTCAGGATCAACCGAATGAAGATCATGTATAATTGATACAAATGCTTGAAGTATTTTAAATTTGCATAAATATTGACACTATTATATAAATAATTCATGGGAATGGGACGGACCATCAGGGCACCCGATTGAAGCACTCTGGATGGGGAGAGTGGCAATGCCAACTCCCCATTGCTAACAGTTTGTGACTAGAAGGCGGGCTCTTCTTCCCGATCATTGGGGCATCCTCATGTTAGATGGCTTGCTCTTTTGGCCAATTGTTCAATCTTGTTGTAGGAAGGAGATTCTTTATATTCCTGTGGAAACGTATAAGTGATGTTGCCTATCGATCCACCCAACCCCTTTTTGGTTTTATCGCCACAAATAGCGCGTATACTCATTTTCTTACGTTTACCGTTAACACACTACCGCCATTTGTTCAGCTTTAACATCCATCAGAGTGTGCTCAACAGATTGCGCAGGTGTGTTAGTAACGATGATTTGCAATGCAAAATGTTCGATGTGTTATGTCTGTTTGTCTATGATATAAATGTTTATAAATAAAAGGAGATGGGCTAATATAAAAATATAAACAGTTTCATAAAAAAAAACTCGCGTTGTTACGCTCTTTGATGATAATTGTTGATGCTGCTGATAGAAAATTATGCAGAAAAAATGCAAAACTACCAATTTTAAAACGAGTTTTTCTCCTAAAAAAGGAAAAAAAAGGGTACAAATAATTTTGCATCGATCTTATAGATGGATGTTTGTAATTACAGTTCACGTACTCTGTATTTGCAAATATTTGCAAATAAGGAAATAAGATATCTTGCAAAAACGTATTTGTTTTACACTTCAACCCCTACAACTTTTTTTCTCTAATAGCTAGCAAGTATTTTGTATATTCAAAATATGCGTCATTTTATATCCTAAAAGTCATCTTTACAAAGTTTTCAAATTCAAATTGATTTAACAAAGTTACAGCAAAAAGTTACAGCAAAAGTCCCACCCTAAGGAACGTCGGAAAAACTGTTATCAAACGATACGTAGATGAGATAAAAGTTAAATTTCTTCAGTAAACTTTCATTAAATTAAAATATCTACAATTCTCTAGAAGCAAAAAATCCTCTAAATCATAAAAAAGCTGATATTTTTATTATGAACAAAAAAAGGACTACCCTAGTCCCTTTCAAATCAAGAGATAGATCTATTTAAATATATTTTTTAAAAAATATATCGATATAACGATCTATTTAAAATTTATATATTTTCCTCGATTTTTCGTCAGGTTGGCTCTGGAAACCTTTGATTGGTATTCAAAGAATAGTTCGATATTTTATTAAAACGAAATCACATTTCGTTTTTCTCTAGTTTTGCTTTAAATTGCAACGAATGCATTGTGATGACTCAGACTGTTGGTTCAAAATAGCCAACACTTGAACCTAGGATATTTATCCTTTTATTCCCGACCGGTAGCGTCGGGCATTAATCTGAAATCCTAGTATCTGAACGTGGTCGAGCCCCCAGCATGTTCTTTCCAGATATGCTTATGGAAAATTCATGAATTTTGAGCCACCGAACGATACCATTGTTAAAGTTATCCACTTTGGGCCCTACCGGAACCGAACGCAAAATATCCGGAAGCGGTCAAACCACTGGGATTGTCTCAAAAATCGGTAAATAAAGTTATTGGCTAGGGTAGGTAACGACTTAAGCACCCCGAGACCCTATTCCAAGCACGGGGTTAACGTTAACCTACAACGCTCATTTTTTGCAGTATGGTGCTCCAGCTAGTGAAACACCATGCTGCAAAAAATGAGAGTTGTAGGTTAACGTTAACCCCGTGCTTGGAATAGGGTCCCGGGGTGCTTAAGTCGTTACCTTCCCTATATCAGAAAAATTACAGGTCTTAATTCCCTATCTTTTTTTTTAGGCTTGAAATATACAACATCGGTTCAAATTTAATATTTTGGATAAAGAAGGTTGAGTTAATCAGAATAAGAATTCTAATGTTAAGATATTACAGTTGCCAGACACCTCTCCAAACGAAAGAAACCGCCCTGTGTGCACTTTAAAACATTTAAATTTCTGCAAGTGAATTAATTACCGAAACATGTTTACACAATTTTATGTTATTCACTACGGAAACCTTACGCACGGAAACTTAAACAATTGAACATCCAATTTGTCGGTCTGCTTGCATATCAAGATTCGCATAATGAGACTGATACCTAATGGTTGCACCATGAGCCGAACGGTGCGAGTATCCGCTCGCACTGCGCTAGGCCATCACTGACCCAGTTTCAAATTGGCCACTTTTCTCGCACTCGCACTGTTGTGGGCAATGATTGCACACGTTTGCAAAGAAACCGTGCTCCCGAGCTTGGTGGACAGTTTGTTTCGATAACACTGCCCGATAAGTGTAAAAACGCCCCCATTCACTTGCATAGAATTTTAGTTTTTCATCATTCCCAAGAGTTGGGAAACGCCGATTGGACAGAACAAGGCGCACGTGAATTTCTGAGATAACAACTTCCCTTCATCGGGGTGAAGTTGAGACCGAACGCGTTATTGTTTATCAACAATGTCGTATGCACAAGAACCAAACCAAACACAATGTGTATATGGAAGACGGCTTCCTTTACGTGATTTTTTACTAAAATTTTAGATGCAGAAGCAAAGTGGCATGCCCTTCAAAATAAACACGACTATTTTTACATAGTTAACAGTAGTTGAGCAAAAAACAATGGCTTACGTGATTTTGAGAATAACGACGACCGTGTTCAGGTCACGCTTGGTTATTTTTGTTATAAAATATTTGATACGAACAGATTTGGCACTTCTGGAGTTTGACAATTCTAGAGTTTTGGGAAATAATAGAACTGAGACTGATAGTATCGCTTTCTAGTTTGCGAAAACGGCACAGCCTCAAAAAACTTTCCATTTCAATTAGAAGCTATGGGAAGGGTTGAGGGCTAACTTTCTCAGCTCCAGAACATTCATGCGGATCGAATCAGCCGACCCAAGAATATCTACCATCACTGAATAGTATTGAAGAAAAATAGCTACCCCAAATGTTCATCCCTAATCGATCGGTTCCATCCAATGCATCATCCAATTCCACCAGTTCACGCAAATTTCGCCGTTTCGGCATTCCACCATAACCCCGTGGCCACCGTATAATTGAACGAAGAAAGCTAATCCGGTTTTTTGTTTCCTACAAAAGACCGCACCTCGAGAGGTCAATCGCACCTCCCCGATGCGCTGGTAAGTATCCCATCGATTTGTTTTTTGCAATTCCAATTCGTTCGACGTCTGCATAGGCTATATGCGTAGGAATGCTGCCATTTCACACGCACATGGTCGCAACGAGCCCGAAGTTCATCTACATTGCTCGAGGTGCGAAAGATGTTGATGGCGATGGTTTTCTTGAATGTTGCGTATACACATCATATATTATTTGTTGCATTTCGTATTATTTCATTTCACTTTCGATTCATGAAAGAAACGTCTCTTCACCGCCGACTTCCTCGCATTTTTACTCCGTCCACCGATTCATTGACGAGGCACCTTACTTGTACCACTGTACTCGTGCCTCTTTTGTAAAATGTCATTGTTGTTTGAATTTGATTGCCAAAAATGGCTTCAGCGGCGCTTCAATCGTGCCATTCATTGTGGGGTGTATGTTGTAACAGGATGTGATGTTTCAATATCATTTACAATGGGGCATGTCGCATGGCACCGACCAATCGACATGGCGCGAGTTTATAGAGCATGGCAAAAGAGAAATGTAACTGGTCAATTTGAATGGCATGGAATGGAATGATCTCTAATTTCAATTACACCCAACCGGCGGATGAGCGATTCTGTTACTAATTTGTTAGACATTTCACCAGTGGGTGTAAGTGGAGGATTCGATCAAAGTTCTGTGTTTGAAACAAAGAAAAGGGAGATCCGTGATTTGAAGAGATTTGGTAAATGTATTTCTTAA
Source organism: Aedes japonicus (assembly GCA_034211315.2). NCBI lineage: Eukaryota > Metazoa > Arthropoda > Insecta > Diptera > Culicidae > Aedes > Aedes japonicus. The sequence goes on from JASCZW010008847.1 coordinate 14,891, forward strand.
AATATTGCATATGTTTTTGTTAAAAAAATCAACAAATCTACCAGGGACAGCCTAGTGGGATTATATACAAAGGTGACGTAGAACAACGCAGCAATGTGTAATGATAATGTTATTATATTTAAAGAGCCTATAGGCGACATTAAGGAGGGATGTACAGTTTTCGCCTTTTTGTGCACAGCAGGTATAAAGGGACGCTTAAAACTTGCAACGCGTTTTTCTCAAAACAGCATTTTCAGAGTTTATGCCGGTGATAACTCGAAAACTAATTATTTGATTAAGCTGAAACTTATAGGATTTCTTTATTGTAGTATTACCTTCTATATGAATTAAAAATTACTGTTTATTTTATTATTAAATACGGAAAAAGTTGAGAAAATGGCCGAAAAAATTTGGATTTTTTCAAAAAAGTTACGCCAAAAGTGCAAATGTTTTTTTTTACTTTTTTTTTTAATTCATCTACAAACTGTAAACTTAATAATGTAATGTTTTTGGATTAGCAGGTTTAAGATCAAAACTGCGACCAGGACAGCCAGCACAAGCATAATATAACGGCTTTTTCAATGCACTCTAACGGCCGCCATTTTGTTGAAAAAATGTTGAAAAAAATATTTTTGTATACTACATGGATACACTTATAATAGTAAAAAATTATATAAATTATAAAATTATAAAAATCGATTGATTTGAGTAAAAACTTCCGCTAGATTTTTTTTTTTTTCAAAAATGAGTTTTTTCTCTCGTTCTAACTGTATATCCCCCCTTAATCTAGTGATCCAAGCGGTTATCTTTCGAAGCCTAGCCAAAAATCAGTTAAACCATTGATGCATTATCTGGTTCAACATGTTAGAGTAGTTTCGTTAGTTTCGTAGAGCAACAAGTGCTGTTCTAATGGGACGTTGGATCGACATCAACAGATGGTAGATGGTTGAGGGTCTGTATGTAAGTGTTAGCAAGGATGCCATATTTACAAACATGTCTATAAATTTGGGGAGGTTTGGTGCTATGCACACAACAGTAAACACGCCGTGTGCTGTTTGAGATCGAACGTACCGGATGCTTGAAGTGAGAATGACGCTAGGGTCCAAAAGGGTGAATGCTACGATCCGGCAAGTGGACGCTACGGTCCTAGCAGGTTGACACTGTGGTCCAGCTGTGGTTTGAACGAGTGAATACTTCTCAAGTAACAATTTTAGTTTTATTCCAGCCGTATAGCACTCCTCCCGGCTTTGTTGATAAAGCTACATTCAAAGCTGCTTTGTCCACCAATACCTCTTCTATGCATATTTAAAGCCAAAATATGTACAAAGTGGCCCACTCTGTAGACGGTTGTGGAAACAAATTAATAAAACCTTTCTAGGACCATAAAGATTTTGAAAATATTCTAGTGAAAGATGTTATGACCACTTGAGAACCTTCATAAAGGGTGTCCACGATGAAATTGCCACACACAAAATTGATTCGCAAAATTCGAGTTTTCATCCTATTGCCATCAAATTTTCAGGGATTGAGAAATAACTAATAAACTTCATTTTACCATTTTACTCGTATTTTATTTACAGTCCATACGCAAATGCCCGCACCTTGGCCTTAATCCTGGCCATAAGATTCTGCACAACCTGTGAATCAACCGTTTTTTGCATGTAAACCCATACTTTCTTCAGTTCCTCGACTGTCTTCACTACCTTAGGTCGTTTAAGAAGGTGCTGCTTCATAATCGCCCAGTACTTCTCGCTGGGGCGGAGCTCCGGAGTGTTAGGAGGGTTGAACATTTTCGACACAAAATTGACCTTACTGTCCTCATACCACTTCAGCACGTCCTTGGAGTAGTGGCATGAGGCCAAATCCTTCCAGAAGATTGTTGGGACGTTGAGGGCCTTCAGGAGAGGAAGCAGCCGCTTCTAGAGGCACTCTTTTATGTACACCTGTCCGTTCATCGTGTCCTGGGTCACGAAAGGTGCACTCCGCTTCCCGCACGTGCAGATGGCTTGCCAAACCAGGAATTTCTTCGCAAATTTGGACATCTTCTGAGTGCGGACATGCTCCGGAACGCTGAACTTATCCTTGGCCGTGAAAAACAGGTTGCCGGGGATCTGTTTGAAGTCGGCCTTCACATATGTTTCGTCGTCCATGATGCAGCGTTCAACTTTCGTCAGCATGTTGAGGCACAACTTCCTGGCACGGGTTTTGGCGGACTTGTTCTGCTTCTCGTCGCGATTAGGGGCCTTTTTTACCTTGAATGTTCGAAGCCCAGCCTTAGTTTTGGCCTTCTGGACAAAACTTCGGCTTAGGTGCAGCTTCTTAGCCACATCCCGAACGGAGGCGTTCGGATTTCAGTTGAAGGCCCCAACTACGCGGTTGTGATTTTTGGTGTTGTACGGAATACTTTTTCCTTCACTACTGGGCTTCCGATCGGTGGTCAACCGTTCCTCGAACCGCTTAATCACTCGCGACACTGTGGAATTCGCGATTCCCAACGTTTTAGCGATGGAACGATGCGAGAGATCCTTGTTCTCGTGATGAATGCGCAAGATTTTATCACGCACGAGCTGTTCTTTCGACTCCATTGTTTTGATCACAGGACTTTAAAACTTGCAGGATGTAAATAATGCACTATGAACTAAATCCACTCAAATTTTCATTAAATTCTACGCAACGGTTAAAAAGTTAGAGCAATTTCATATTGTGGCAATTTCATCGTGGACACCCTTTAAAACCTATTGGCTGCCATGAAAACCAGCATAGGGCCAAATTGCCACAGCTGTCAAACTTCACGGGAATATCGTGGTTGGTTTTTGCGTTGTTCTGCCTTGTTTGAATCTCTGCTCTCCTGATTCATTTAACAGTAAATAATATCTAAGAAAAATGTTCTAATGTAGTGGGAAATTTTTTTGATAGCAAAATATCCAACACACATTGAGTTCATATCGTGCTCTAAATCATATGCGCATTCAACTTTATGGTGAATATTAGCACGATAAGAGTTTACATCAACAACATCAAAATTTAAACCAATATTCGATAAATTAATCATGAATTTCCTGAAAATTTAGGGAATTTAATAAGCTTATCTAAAAGAGCGCCAAAATTTGTCTCTGATCTACATCTACATCTACATCTACAGTTCATTTGCATTACATATAAAAATTGGTGTATATTTCCACATTTCAATGATTTTTTATATTTTAATATGGCGATTGGACAAAATCACAGTTTTGCCAAAAAGTCAATTTGCCTTCACTACTATAAAACTACTTGGTCATTTTGTGACTTTCATCAATGCCAATTTGCCGATTAATGCAGATGATTTTATGTATTACCGAGATGATTTTATTATTGCGGATTCTAAATGGACATAACTGCCGGCGTCGGTGGTGTAGTGGTAAACGTGACCGCTACTTTGCACCCCAGTGGGTCTGGTCAAACAATCTGGTCACGTCTTCCTTCGGAAGGGAAGTAAAGTCGTTGGTCCCGGTTATAGTCATGAGTCGTTAGGTAGGGTCCAGGTGGTGAAGTCGTTTCCCTTGCGTCGGTGGTTGTCACCATGTAAGGAAATAGGACGGAAAAAAAATTAAAAAAAAACATGACTTTTAGCGGATCCATCAATGCCAGGACACTGAAGAACTTGATGTTTCTGGTTCCAGTTCTGATTGGTAGGACGATCGGTTGACATCATCATCGGTTGGAAGGATACCTTCTTCAAGTGCGAAACATTTCGATCATACTTCTTCCCTGTATTCATAGATTGTACGGTTACGTTTGGTACAGTGCGGCTCAGCACTGTGAACTTCTCTTTCAAGTAGTTCGAAGCGAACGATTCTGCCTTTCGACTTCGCCTTTGGCTTACGGCCAGTTCTATTGCCAAGGTACGAACGTTACCAATTACGCATCCTATCCGAAACACAGTGTCGAAGTAGTTTGGCTAGAACAACATGGTTCACAATCTCGAAGGCAGCCTTGACACCGGCATATAAAGACTGTACTCGATGAAATTTGGACACACAAAATAGGTCACCAAAATTTTTTCTTGAGCCCGATTCTTTTCAAACTTTCTGGAAATAAAGAACTACTAAAAATGGTTAAGTTTTGACATCTTTGGTTTATTGAACCTCTTCTCCCAATCCAAATGCCCGCACCTTTGCCTTGACCCCTTTCATCAAATTTTGGGCAATGATAGGACCGACTTGCTTACTCACTTTTAACCACACTTTCTTTAGTTCAAGTTCATTTTCTATCTGTTTTGGAGTTTTAACGAGCTTTGCCTTCATGATTGCCCAAAATTTTTCAATTTTTCAATTATTTGCAAAACTTCCCTGGAGTTCTTTTAAGAATTTCCCTGAAGTTCTCTACAAAACTTTTATGAAGTTCTCTGCAGAATATCGTTGATTATGTCTAAGGAATTTCCCTGAAGTTCTCTATAGAACTTCCCTGCCGTTTTTTGCACCGCTTCCATGAAATTCTTGGCAGAATTTCCCTGAAGTTCTCCGCAGAACTTCCCTGAAGTTCTCTGCAGAACTTCCCTGAAGTTCTCTATAGAACTTCCCTGAAGTTCTCTGCGAAACTTCCATGAAGTTCTCTGCAGAATATCGTTAATTATGTCTAAAGAATTACGCTGAAGTTCTCTGCGGAACTTCCCTAGAGTTCTCTGCCAAACTTCTCGGAAGCTCTCTGGAGAACATACCTGAAGTTCTCTGCACAACTTCCCTGGAGTGTTTTGGAGAATTTCCATGAAGTTTTCTGCAAAACTTCCCTGAAATTCTCTGCAGAATTTCCATGAAGTTCTCTATAGAACTTCCTTGACGTTTTCTGCAGAACTTCCATGAAATTCCCAGCAGAATTTCCCTGAATTTCTCTGCAGAACTTTCCTAAAGTTCTCTGAAGAACTTGCCTGAAGTTCTCTGCAGAGCATCGCTGATTATATCTAAAAAATTTCCCTGAAGTTCTCTGCGGAACTTCCCTGAAGTTCTCTGCCGAACTTTTCGAAAGTTCTCTGGAGAACTTCCCTGGAGTTCTCTGCACAACTTCCTTGGAGTGTTTTGGTGAATTTCCATAAAGTTTTTTTTGCGAAACTTCCCGGAAATTCTCTGCAGAATTTCCATGAAGTTCTCTATAGAACTTCCCTGACGTTTTCTGCAGAACTTCCATGAAATTCTTAACAGAATTTTCATGAAGTTCTCTGCAGAACTTTCCTGAAGTTGTCTGAAGAACTTCCCTGAAGTTCTCTGCGAAACTTAGATAAAATTCTCTGCAGAACTTGCATTAAGTTCTCTGAAAAACTTTCATGAAGTTCTTCAAAGAACTTGCATGAAGTTCTCTAAAGAATTTCCATAGGTTTCTCTGCAGAACTTCCCTGAAGTTCTCTGCAGAAATTCCCTGAAATTCTCTATAGAGCTTCCATAAAGTTCTCTGAAATACTTGCCTGAAGTTTTCTGCAAAACTTCCCTGAAGTTGTCTGCAGAACTTCCATGAAGTTCAGTTCCATGAAGTTCTCTAAAGGACTTTCCCGAAGTTTTGTGGGGAACTTCTCTGAAGAAGTTACCCAAAGTTGTCAGAAGAACGTGCTAAAAATACCAATATTGGGGAAATCAGCCTCTCATGTGTACTAGCGATAAACATTCATTACATATTTCATAGGCAGACCAGTGCCACGTAGTGAAATAATTATGAATTATGAAGTCGACCGTCTGGAAGACGATGACTACTCGAACAAATTTCCTGAAAATAATAAATTCAAATATGATTAAGAAATCAAAATACAGATATTACAAAAAGTTCCCATGAACACTAGCACCACGTAGCGGACGAATTTCAATCTAATGTGTACTCTATTCAAAAAGCACTGAACCCTCGAACATCATTTTTGAAGATGCCATCTTCCTATATCTGAATAATATCGAGATCCAGAATATACAGTAAGTTTATAAGCACACTAGCGCCTCGGAGTGAGATAATTCTGAGCTGTTGAGTTGAGCGCCTCGAAGCTCATAATTTTACAACAAACTTTCCCCAAAACAGTAAATTTATACACGATCTAGATCTCAAAATACAGGTAATACACATTGCGGACGAGTCCTGTACTGATTGTAAAACCATTCGAAAGGCCTCACTTAACCATACATTTCTGTCAACGACGCCAACTGGCTATAGCTATATACGTCAAGGATCACGAGATTCATGTTATAAAGTAAGGTTACATGCAAACTAGCGCAGCGAGAGAGATAATTCTGAACTTTTAAGTTTACCATCCTAAAGACCTTGGTCTATTGAACAACTTTGCTCAAGGAAGTAACTTCCTAAATACGAAGGATCACAAAATATTTTCTGATGAAACAACAAAGGTCAATCCTCATATATCATTTGAGACCACCATCAAGGGAATCCGCAAATGTCGGGGGGTTTACTGTACTTTGCGGTTGTTTGCTCCATTAATTATGTCACGCAGAAAGGGGGGAGGGGGGTTTGGGAAAACGTGACGATCCATACAAAAAAATTTGAAGGTCCATACAAAAAACGTGACAAGGAGGGGCGGGGGGTGAGGTGTTATAAAAAGTCATTTTTTTCGTGACGTAATTAATGGACGTTCCCTAAAAGACGTTGCCTTTGAACGGTCGTAACTTTTTCTGGTGAAGTTGGATCGACACACTTTCTTTAGCATAATAGTTTGCTGAAGTCTAAGAAATAAAAAAAAAGTGGTTCTCAATAAATATCAAAATTTCAATTTTTGATTCCAATTTGTGAAAAAAAACTTCAGATCGCATGAGGTAAAAATACGATATTCGGTGGATTTGGGACCCAAGCTAACGAAGCCATTGAGTACTGGGTCAAAAAATCCCTGTAGACCAGTGTTATTTTTCCTGCAGAATGCTTCGAAAAAGACATGCAATTTAACAACTTATCCATTCGGTTTAGTATTCAAAAGTCTTGCACTTGAGAAGAAACAAATGTTCAAAAATATTACAAAAATGTGTTTTCGTTATAAAAAATAATATCAATAAGGTATTGAGAAATCCATGTGTAGCTACAGTGAGGTTAATCCATAAGAATAAAAGAGAAATGCAAAAGTTATTGCTTCAAATATTGGGACATGAATAAACTAAAGGGTGATACGGTCAAAATTTGGTCAAGGGAAAACGCGTGTAAATCGGTGAAATCGTTTATTTAAAAAATCAAATTAAATTTCTTTTTCAAGTTCAATTAGTATAAAATTCAGGAAAAATATTCAGTTAGGCTTCCGCTTTTCCAAATCCGAATTGCCGGGCCTTACGCTTGACCCCTGCCATCAGATTTTGTACAGCCACCTTGTCCACCTTCTTCGCCGCAAAAAGCCAGTTTGCCTTGAACTGCTGCTCGTCCTTAGCAGTTTTTTTGTCTTCTTTAGGTTCCGCTTGACAATAGCCCAGTATTTCTCAATTGGGCGGAGCTCTGGCGTGTTGGGAGGGTTCTTGTCCTTGGGAAACAACTTGACCGTTGTTGGCGGCGTACCACTCCATGGCCTTTTTACCGTAATGGCAAGATGCCAAATCCGGCCAAAACAGTACGGAACAACCGTGTTTCTTCAGGAAAGGCAGCAGACGTTTATTCAAACACTCTTTCACGTAAATTTCTTGGTTGACAGTCTGTAACCGTCCATTCAATTGCGAGGGTTTTCCGGTTAAAACTCAGTGGCTTAAGCGCCACTCTCGGTTACGAGAGACCACTGGTCGTGCTAAAAATTTGCCCGATTTATGAGACCTTTTCCCAGAGGACCCCTTGAACGGTCGTTGGTGGTTTACAGCTTAAACAATATAAAGAAACGCCAAATTTCTAAACTAACAGACAACGGACGAACGTATTCTCTAAGAGGGAATCTCTAACTCTGCCATGGGAGGAAAAAGAGAGCCGAATAGCGAAAGGAAGCGTATGCTTACCCAAAAGGGCGAAACGAGGAAAAGCGAATGTGACGTAGTATGTGAGGTTTATTTAAGGAGCAGTTTTTAAAAACGGTACAAAGGGTTTTCAACTCTTCTAATTAGTTTATATTATTTTAGCATTCGTTCGTGTTGGGCTTCCTTAATAATGTACGGAAAGAGCAAAATCATGGCCATGAAAAAACATGCTCACATACCTGCGCAGGATTTTTGATTACTTGACTTGATGATGGCGTTGGATGAGGGCTCGACGACTCGAAGATGGCGGTTGATGACGGCTCGACAGCTCGAAGATGGCGCTTGAGGACGCCCTACCAGACTAAGCACTGATGTCCGCGGTGATGGCGACGTGCTGCAGGATGGCGGGCAGCAAGTGACTCGTGCGCAGTATGGCCGAGATAAAGTTGCGGAGGGAGTGGCGGCTGGACGGAAGACTTCCGGTTTGGTCTCGAGAGCCAAGCGACGACGGTTGGTCGTGCTGTCCCGGGTGATTCGTTCCGCAAGGATAAAGGGCCAACGTACCTTCGCCCGGCTTCGCGTACTATGTTTCCGCTATGACCGCCCGTGATGAAATGAACCCCGGTCTCCCGTTGGATGGAATCCGGACCGCGGTACGCTTTTGGCGACGCACTCGCAGGATCCGGGCTCTCGGAAAAATGGTCCACAAAAGCTGAGAAGGACCTACTTCGACGGATAATTGGCGACCGTCGGGAAAATCGCTTAGAAACCTGGCGACTTCACTCACCCCCGTTTTGCTACCCTTGAAAGGCGGGCCTTTGCGCGGCGCACGAGTCCGATAATCCGTTGGACGGATAGCACTTCTCCTCAATGCGGCGTTCACAATCGCCGGACGACACACGTAGAACCAGCCCGTACAAAAAAGCGCCAAGCGCTGGAAGTCCAACACGAAGTTCACATTAGTTTAAAATTTGAAACCCAAACTAAATCCATTTAATTACCTTTTATGTACTTTTTCTAAAATCGAATAAATTTGATTAAGTGACGCGATAAACTGATTCCGACTTAAGTCAACTTTAACGGAAATAAACGAAGAAGCTAGATTTAGCTCAACAAGTAATGGACTGTTTTTCGCGCACCTCCTTTCACCAGCCGATTCGAAAGCGATATCGTTGAGTCAGAGTCACTGGACAGGGTAGAAGGTTCCTAATGATCATTTCCTATTCAAAAAAATGATCTTTTAAATTCTCAAAAGCCATCATCTTAGAGCTATCGGGATGGCGACGGACTTCATGGCAACTCCAGCAGAATGAGACGGATGCAACAACCTCACACAACATTGAGCCTTAATGGCGATGTTGCGGCTTAAACACGATAATTATGGCAAAGCTATAACCTCGATACAGTGAGGATCTGATCTTATATACATTGATGAAACATTTCAACACCTATCACAATCAATCGTAAAATACAAATTATAAATTAAACTAATTATTTACAAGAATAAAAAACTTAATATATTAACAAATAAAAGGACATTACTATATTTACATGAAACACGCAGCGCGTTACAAGTCCCGGAAGCTATGAAAATGCTGCTTTTCAAGCCACAGGTACAGATGGCTTGCCAAACCAGATATTTCTTTGCGAACTTTGACAGTTTCGTGTGCTTGAAAATATCTGCTACCTTTCCCCTTCCTTTTGCCGTATAAAACTCCTGTCCCGGAAGCTGCTTGTAGTCGGCTTTGACGTAGGTTTCGTCGTCCATTACCACGCAGTCAAACTTCGTCAGCATCGTCGTGTACAGCCTCCGGGATCGCGCTTTGGCCGTCGTATTTTGTTTATCATCGCGATTTGGAGTCACTACCTTCTTGTAAGTCGATAGTCCGGCTCGTTTTTTGGCTCAATGCACGGTTGTAGACGATACACCCAGCTTATTTGCGGCATCTCGGAGAGATAGGTTAGGGTTTCGCTTGAAACTACCGGCAACTCTCTTTGTCGTCTCAGCGGCTTCCGGTTTTCGATTTCCCCCCGATCCAGACTTCTCGGCTGTCGACAAACGTTCCCCAAACACTTTAATTACATTTGTAACGGTTGATTTGGCAACTTTTAGCGATTTTGCCAACTTTGCGTTCGAGTAGCTCGGATTTTCGCGATGCGCGAGCAAAATTTTGATACGCTGCTCTTCTTGCTTGGACGGCATTTTGACAACTGAAGAGTGAATTCCAAAATCAAAATAGGAGCAACATTCTACACACACACACACCTTCAAAATGAGGGGTGTTCAGGTTTTTTAAATGCAAAATTGAAAGAAATACGTCAAGTTGATATTGACCAAATTTTGCTAATATAATGCCTTTGGAATCTGAAATACAAATTAAGGGTTGATTTACTGCATATGCTAATGCTGATTGGTTATCTGGGTCTCATCGCAAAGCTTTCAATAAACTTTTTGCTTTACCGATTGACTAATTTCATGTAGACTAGTTAGAAAATTTAGGAGTCAAAACCATTCGACTGAAAACATCATGACTGCATGGTGGCTACCGGATGAAACGGAATTGTGAAAAAGTCATTGTGGCATAACGAAATGATTGAATCTGGAAATACAAGGTCATCAAGTTTAAAGTGAGTCCAAAGTTTCAGTTGGAACGTAAACGCCATGGAGAAGAAGTTTAAGAATAGCTGACATTTGCACACTGTTGTTTAAAAATGCAAACAAATTTTAGGTCAAAACAAATCCGTTCCATAAGTAAATGTGCGCATATATCAGACCACTAGTTCTGAACCGAATGTGATTCGAAAAAAAAGATCCATAAATATTCAAGAGTATAAAAACAGCCTGAAACGTGTTCTTTTGTGCGAGCAAATAAAATATCCAATTTTACTTAATGAATGTCAACCATTGTTTGGGTTTCATTCCGTATTTTTTCAGCTCAAGCGTCGTGAATTAACAATGAGACAGCGATTGAATTATTAGCAAAACTTGGGAGTGTCCAAACAAAGTATGTCAACAATGTGCAATCGTAACGCCCGGGACTTCCGTACCTCAAGCCACGTGACCTTGCTTTCCAGCTAGTATGCCCGATTTCTTGTCATCATTCTGAACATTGTCATCCAATCCCGACACTTGTTTGAAAAAAAAAGTTCGAAGAGTTCGTTAACACCGTCCCGGCCAAACTAAGAGCCAGATCCACATGGCGCATTTCTCCCCGTCTGCGGGTGCGACTGCTACCGGTTGCTGTTGGTAACAAACCAAACAAAATAGAGGGGAGGAAACTTGTCCAACATTATCGATAGCCTACGACTGACCAGATAGATAGCTAAATACAACCAGATGAACGGGCGACAAACCTGACTGCCCGTGGTTGCTGTTATGGGAATGTACAAGTCCACGCTACAATGTGAAGGCTAACAAAAATGTGAAATTTCACCATTTAGCCGGAGCTCAAGATATTGAAGCATTGCCGTTGCGGCAATACATACTATGGACTTGGGAAAGTGCGATTTTCATCGTTCGCGTATGACTTATTGATCATCATTTGTTTGCCAGACTGCTGGCTGCTACGTTCCTAACTGATGACAATCGGTTGGTGATTGGGATGGAGCTCTGCTACACGATTTTCAAAACGATTTCACAATTTACTGAGAGGGTTAGAAATATCCATCCAATAGTAATGATAAAAGTACAATTAACTTCATGAACCGTTTATGATCTCGAGACAGGATTTGTAAATACAGCTGATTGCTCTGGTGGTTGGCTGTCTCTTTAAGTTAAAATCTCGTTGATGATCATGATCGACAATGATGATGGTGTAGATCGGTTTATTGCGATGGATTGACGGAGGGAAATGGGGCAAACCGCTCATCGTCGGTTGATGGCTGCCGGTAAAGCCATCGAGCGAGCCTCGAGGGGCGAATGAGTAGTAGTTTATGTAAAACGTCATTACCGAACGAAGCATACTCCAACCACACCTCACCCAGTGGCAACTCCAATCGGTAAAATGTTGGTTGATGGCGGTGTGTTGCATCACGTACCCCCGAAACGTGATGAATGAGCTGATTGACTTCACGGATCAGCATCATCTGCGGATCAATTAATTGAGTTATTGAGCATTTCGGATCGATGAAAAGTGTGGAAGAGGAAATAGAATACCACAGTGCGTAGTTGTAGTTGCAGGGTGCAAACACATCATCTGAAGCTTGGAATTTAATTGGGTGTTAGCGAGCAGCTGAATGGATTATCATCACGGGTTTAAGCACTTAATAATATGGTTCAATGCCAGGTGGGCCTGTAAGGAATGATATGCATCCCAAGTAACACGATATGTTTAATGGTATGCATTTTTGCTTTAATGTGACCAATATTTATGTTACCATGCCGGTGATTAAAAACCTTTTAGAGTACAACTAGAGAATTTAAATAACGTGGAAGAAAGTGGAGTCAGAAACAAAAAAAAATCTTAGGATTCAGCAGAACAACTTTTTGTCAGTTTTCAGAAAAGTATTCATGAACCAAGTTTGAACCAGGAACTTCAAGTAAACTTTATCAAAAAAGATCGGTCTTCTTACCACTTAATCAATCCAACATGTGAGAAATGGAACCATGAGAATTCTCTTAAACCATACTTTTACCAATCAGATCAAGTCCGGTGTTGCCTCTGCTGTACACAGAAGTCTCCATTGTAATTGGTCTGTGGTTGTCCCTCCCCAACTTTGCTGTCTGCGGAGAGTCCGCAGGTCGCATTCTACATGATCGATTCACCTTGCTCGTTGCGCGCCTCTTCTTCTTGTACGCGAGGTTTGTTTTCAAGAAACAATTTCAACAGGGCTGTCGTTCGAAATTCTAACGACATGCCCAGGCCATCGTAGTCCACCGATTTCAGCGATGTGTACGATGGGAGATTCTCCCAGCAATTTGTGGATCATTCGCCTCCTCCATGGGCGCGTTGGTCCTCTACTAGTTTCGTGACCGTAGAGAACTACCGGTCTAATTAATGTCTTGTAGCTGGTCCACTATGTAGTTCGGTGAACTTTGTTCGATCTTAGCGTCCGTCGGAGTCCAACGAAGGTACGATTGCCAGCCATAATGCGCCTTTGTATCTCTCTGCTGGTGTCGTTATCGGCGGTCATCAATGAGCCCAGATACACGAATTCGTCTACTACCTCAATTTCATCATCGTCGATCTGAACTCGTGGTAGCAGGCTAAGGCCTGTAAAAATGCACCATTTTTATCCATGTGAAACTTTTTTGTCCGTGGGTAAAAATTGATAAAAATCTGGGTATAACTAGTTTGAAGTGAATTGAATGTGCAAAATTTCATAACAATCGATTCAGCGTTATTGAGATGTCATCGAAACAAGAAGAAAATCGACGGAGAATTTTGCGCGCCGTCATGTAAAATCCGACTGCGACCTTGAGATGGATCGGAAGACAACTGGGAATCACCCGTACAACTGTGTCTCGGGTGGTAAAATCGTTTAGGGAGTTCCAGACGACTGAGCGGCGGGCAGGAAGTGGAAGCAAATTGAAGACAGCTGACCCTGTGAAAGCCCGGAAGGTGTTGGATTATTTCAAGTGTAATCCGAACCTTTCGATTCGTGACGCGGCTCTGAAGGCAAAGTGTTCCGCCTGGTTCGTTCAGCAAACCAAGAAACGAGCTGGACTTCGTGTATTCAAGGTCCGTAGGGTACCGAACCGGCGTGTTCAACAAAACACGGCGGCCAAATCCCGCGCAAGGAAGCCGAATCGAGAGTGGTTAACGAAACCGATGTGCGTGGTTATGGATGACGAAACCTACATCAAGGCAGACGCAAACCAGAAACCGGGGCTGGAGTTCTGCGTTGCCAAATCACAGTTTAATGTTCCGGAAGACCGGAAGAAGAAGAAAGTGGACAAATTCGCCAAAAAATACCTGCTATGGCAGGCCATATGCCATTGCGCTAAACTGAGTAAACCGTACATCACAACAGGTACCATCAACAGCGAAATTTACCGCACCGTGTGCTTCCAGAAGCATGTGTTACCCTTCCTGCGGTCCCACGGAGGCGAGACATTATTTTGGCTGGACCTGGCATCTTGAAATTACGCGCGATTGACGTTGGATTGGTACAGAGACAATAACGTTGTTTTTGTACCAAAAACCGTCAACCCCCCTAATTCACCAGAGATTTCCGGTGGAAAGATTTTGGGCCATAATGAAGGCCAAAGTTCGAAAATTGTCCAAGATGTTTAAGAACAAGCTGGAGTTGAAGAAAGAATAGATGAAAGTGACTAAAAAAGTCGGCTTCACCATTGCACAAAATGTAATGAGAAATCTTAAGGGAAGGTGCGGGCTTTTAGCGATGAAAAAGAAATTAAATAAATTAATTATTTCGAAACATAACCTATATGTATAAGTTCATTCTCTGAAGGTTTCAAGAAAATCCGACTTATAATAAATTTTTGGCGAATATTTTTATCTGGTGCAATTTTTTCGAGTACATGCCTTAACATTGTCTTCTCGTGAGCCTCTTCCCATCATATATTTTGTTTTCAACGTATTAATCACAAGCCCAATCCTACAAGCTTCAGTCTTAAGTCTGATGTACGTTTCCGCCATCGTCTCAAAGTTACGTGCTACGATGTCAACGTCGTCGTCGAAGCCAAATAGTTGGACAGCCTTCCTGAATAGCGAGCCACTCGTGTCTATCCCAGTTCTTCGAACTGGACCCTCCAATGTAATGTTAAACAACGAATATGACAATCCATCACCTTGCCATAACCCTCTCCAAGATTCGAAGGGACTCGAGAGTGTCCCTGATACTCGGACGACACACGTCACTCGATCCATCGCACAGTGGGAAAAAAGTACGTGAATCGCGAAAGAATTTGATAATTCAGCTCCAAGTAGCACTACACAGCAAAAAATAATGAAAATTACATGTGATGTAAAACGTATAAATGGTGAAAATATATCAATGTAATCCATTGCTTAGTTGAATTTTAAATACACATTCATGCACATATCTGGAGCATTGATAAACATTGAAAAATACGTGTATTTTCATCTGATCATACATTGGTACACGTTGCAAGGATAATAGATCACACTGACCACGTTTTCTAATGCATATTCATTTGAATTTACATGATCGTGTAAATATAAATCTTCTTACATTGATTTTTTTTCGAGTAACCTTCCGAGTTGCTTTTCCCATTTAGCTGTCATTCAGCGTTCAAGAGCAGAGGACAAAAGAGCACATTTTGAAAACATCTAAGGCAGTTTACTCTCGGTTATTTGTTGAATAGTAACTGATGTAACAATTTCCGAGCCGTGTGAAGCAGATTTTATTGCTACTTCAGAATCGATTGTGTTTGATCGATTCACTGATACTTATACGGATTAACCCATCGTCTCAGCCTGAATCTTCTCATTTCGATAATCAAGTTATTGGTTGGAGTAATCAATAAGCGAATAATATCTCTCTCTCTGTCTCTCTCTTTCTCTCTCTCTCTCTATCTCTTTATCTCTTCCGCTCTCACGTGAAATAATACATATGGATGTTATAATCAACGATGCGAGCATCTGTAGGTCATGTAAAATTCAACCGAGCAAATATTACAACATGTGATTTTCAAGTCGTGTAAATTTAAAGCCTCATGCGATTTCGAAGTTATTTGCATGCTCTTTTTATGTGCATGAAATTAGATTGAAAATTACAAAATAATTTTAACTGTGTAGGTTAGTGAACAATAGCAATTTTTTGTGAAAATTCCTGGAAAATCGGATGAAAGGGGTCCCAGTCGCCGTAAAATTCAGTGGACGGAGATATTGGGCTTATTTTACCCCAATTCCCCCATATTTTCGAATAATGCCCAGTGATCTATACTTGGAGGGATCTGCGGTAGTAAAAGTAAGTTTATTCTTATGTAAAATTTCCTTAGAAATTGAATAAAAGTAATAGCAACCACCACACGGGTCGGGTAACAGATATATTGCTGATTTTACACCATTTCCCCCATTTTTCGAATATTGTTTATTAATCTATGATCGGAGGGTCTGCGGTAGTCAAAATAGGTCTATTCTTATGTAGAATTTCCCTAGAAGTCGAATGGATCGGTGCTTGCAGCCACCGCATGGGTTGGATAACGGAGATATTGCTGATTTTACCCACTTCCCCCATGTTTTCAAATATTGTTCATGAATCTATGGTCGGAGGATCTGCGGTAGTCAAAATAAGCCTATTCTTATGTAGAATTTCTCTAGAAATCAAATGAAGGTGGTTGCAGCCACCGCACAAGTTGGAAAACGGAGATATTGGGCTGATTTTGCCCCAATTCCCGTTTTTCGAATATTGCGAATTAATCTATGCTCGGAGAGGGTCTGCGGTAGTCCAAAATAAGGCTTATTCTTTTATAGAATTTCCTTAGGAATCGAATTGAGGTGGTTGCAGTCACAGCACGAGTCGAGAAACAGAGATATTGGGCTTGTTTTGCCCCAATTTCCCGTGTTTTTGAATATTGCTGATTAATCTATGCTCGGAGGGTCTGCGGTAGTTAAAATAGGCCTATTCTTATATATAATTTCCCTAGGAATCGAGTGAAGGTAGTTGTAGCCACGAGTCGGGAAACGGAGATATTGTTGATTTTACCCCACTTCCCCATATTTTCGAAATATTACCCATTTATCCATAGGCTTTATAGATGTCTTTGGAATAAAACAAGTTAACTGGGCCCTTTCGGGCCACCACAGAAAAGTATATTATCCATTACCATCAGTTAATTCATCTTCACTCAAAGTTGTCGCTCATCTTCACTATATTCGTTATCGTCAGACTTGGTTCGTGACCACTGGTTGGAAAAAGGAGCTATTCTAAACCTTTCCATCAGAGATATCGGAAAAAAATCAGGAAAGTCAACAACCGTGCAAAGAGCAAAACAACGAGTCAAAATGCTATATAAGGTTACATTTACACGAATTCGAAATGATAAGCGAAACACAACAGCCAAAGAAAGAGTTCGTAAGTTGCACACGAGTTTGTTGACCAAGGTTGATTGCATCTTAATGGACGATGAAACATACGTCAAGGCTGATTTCAAGCAGCTCCCAGGTCATGAGTTTTATAGGGCAACCTGAAAAGGAAAGGTTCAAGATAAGTTTAAGCAGAAACAAATGTCAGTTTCCGAAAAAAATACTTGGTTTGGGCTAAAATGCGAAAGTTCCGTGACAACTGGCACTGTCATCCTTGATAAATATGTAAAAGAATGCTTAAAAACCCGCATTAATCCACCGATGGTGAGACTGAACCCTTCTTACACTTCACCAGAATTACGAACTCAAATGTGGCCAATATGGTACTGGATACATATTTTCATCAGAAAATACGTTTCGAAAATCAGAAAATACGTTTCGAGCGTAGTGGCAGGATGCTAGATCAGGCCAAAACAGAGTTGAACCTTTGTGCTTGGATGGATGTCATGCATGTCTTTGATGGACGACCTATTTCAAGGACTCAAAAATCCTTCCTGGTCCACAAAATTACACTGACATCGTAAGGGAGGATGTAAACGATGCAGATAGGTCAGTTCAAGTGGAGAAGTTTAGTCGAAAAGTGCTGGTATGGCAAGCAATATGTTCCAGCGGTATGAAGTCTACCATTTTTTACACTATCGGAACAATCAATGCGGAAATATATCAGTATCTGCAGAAGAGCTTGCTGCCTTTATATCAGAAGCATAGTACCCCTCTACTGTTTTGGCCGGATTTAGCGTCGGCGCATTACGCCCAAATAATAGTCAATTGGCTGTGACAATACGCCAAATTGCCCACAGCTTCAGCTCATCGAACTCAATTGGACGATTGTAAAGGGGGTCTTCGATATAACTGGTAAAGCAGCTGGGAATACGCTGAACGAAATATATAAGAGGACAACCAAAAATTTGCTATTCTTCAAAATTTGGTTTATTTACGCAGAACTTCTGTTTTCCAGTTTTGTGTGTTTAATGTCATCTCTCGTTTACTATACAGTTCCGGTGCTGACTTGCCTTTAAACGCGGGATATCGACTGTTTTCACCTGCTTAGAAAGAAATAATTATAAGGACAAGCTGATTGTTTTTGCGTTGGCAGGCCTCGTAAGTTTTTAAAACAAATATCACCATTGTTATAATATCACAATTCAACCTATACTATGACCTAAAATTTTGATTTTCATAGCAGAATAAGAAGGAGCAAAACGGTGCTACATAATTTCGTGAAATTGGGTAAAAAATATGCGACCATCAAGACAAAAGGGCGTCCAGGATCGGTTTCAAAACGCGCAAAATGTGAAATTAAGCGATTGGCAATCAATCGAAGGCTTTCTCCGGGTGATTATAGGAAGGAATTGAATCTTCCGGTGTCTAAACGTCGAGTGCAGCTAATTTTACTCAGTGATAATAATACCAAATATGATAAAGTGTGCCCGTTCCTCGCTAATTGCCTCGACATAAAAAACCAAAATTGGTAACAGTCTCAGTTCTAGGAAAAAGAGTGGGAAAATGTGGTGTTCAGCGATGAAAAAAAATTCAATTTAGATGGACCGGATGGATCAACTAATTGTCGGCAGGATATAAGACACGAAAAGCCGCAAAGAGAATCGAGGAATTTCGAAGGGGGCACTCCGATGATCTGGGAAGGTTTTAGTCTTGCTGGAAAAGCACCGATGTGTTTCATTTCGACCAGAATGAAATCTGAAAAGTATGTGCAGCTCTTGGACGAAGTTTTAATCCCATTTGCTGAAAATATTATTTATGACAACACGAAATCGTTTCTTGCGAATATTAGCATCCTTGTTCTCGAAAGGCCAACATGTAGCCCAGAATTCAATCCAATCGAGAATGTTTGGGGAATACTTTCCCGAAGAGTTTTCAATCATGGGCGTATGTTTAACACACTTCTCTAACTTCGAACTGCTATTGCCGAAGTATGGAGCAAGTTGGATATTTATATTCTAAAACCGTACAACACTTCAATGCCGAGACGACTAATGGAGGTCATTAAAAAACAAGGGAGGAGCAACACATTATAAATTACTGTTAATTTCATGCAATAAACTACGGGTTTCCTGTATTTATTTCAATCAGTGTATGCAGGAGATCAAAAAAAATAGCCCAGGTGTCCAAAAAATGCAATGAAACACTTGTCTCAAACTTGATTAAATGAAAATATTGTATTATCTGATGTGATTCCAGAGTCGTCAATCTCGGATCATAGCTAAGTATTCGTAAAGACAATAGCAGCTGGATAATAGTTAGCGTAGTTGTACAATTTGGGTACGCAAATCTCTAACATTCTGATAATACATAGAAAAGATTATCGATCGATGAGGAGATAGATGCGGTTTGCTACATCTTGTCACAAAAATCTATCAAACATTAACACTAAACAATAAAACATTGAAGCAAACACTAAATTATAAAAATGGATTCAAAAGTTAGGGGGGGCAAAGGCCCCCGTCTGCCCTCCCTAGCTACGCCTATGGGTGTGCAACCCCCCACCCCGCGCCTTTACCCCCTCTTGCTACGCCTATAAGTAACCTTAAATTAAGTAAGATGTTTAAGATTCCACAAGAAGAACTTATCTATTTCGTTGCTGAATTCTAGAAAATTTAGTATCGCATAACAAACAGTAGCATCAATGTGCGAAAATTGAATTTTTTGTGCTTATTTTTTTCAAAATCAAGATCAGAGTCTTAGTTTGGAAACACCAGTAACATACCGGAATATCCGATCCGGATCGACTGACTTCAAAAACCTCCCGAACCATCCTTTCTCTTGATCTCCTCGGGAACGAAAGCACACCATTTCTTCGTCGCGGTGACAAATTTGAAACTAGTTGCTGCTGCGATTGAAATTCAAATCAACTGCCAGGTGTCCGCCGTAGCTACAACCTCACATGCCGATCGGGCCACTATCGAGTCCGGCTGTTATGTATGAGAAGACTTGATTTTAAATTCAAATTTCGTCTCGCCATCGACCATCGACGTGCAGGCCACGGGGAGCGGCTGGTTTACGCGAACACGCGTGGACACGCTCGCAAGTTTCTATTCACTATTGATTTTTGGCGACCCGACTCAGGGTCGTCGAGTCAGGTGAATTATGCATGCGCTGGGGCAATTTGACAAAATAAACAATTATGCAAAACCGATAGAAAGTGGAGCCAATGCAAAGGAATTATAATTTTTTTTTGGAATAAAGCATTATCTAGGGATATCATCGAACTTTCACGAAATTTGCAGACTGGTTTTCCGCATTTCTGTTCCGGATTTGAGCATCAGTAGCATATTTATAATTTTTTTCCAAACCTTGGAACTGAATCACTTCCTTCTTACGCTTGAAAAGGTCATTGACAACGGTTAAGAAAAACATTCCTATACCTGTGGTTTGACGTAATCCAATTGACACATATTCTGCCAAACCTTGTACGGAAAGTCACCGCATTCGCATGTTCAATGAAACGGGAAAATTTGCACAGTATTACTAATTGAAATTCCAACCGCGAAACCACTAAAATTACACAATCTCATCTGCTGCTATACATACGCATGTATTAATTCCGTGTTTGCCCCATACACTACCACGAATCTACCTCCATCTAACCAAGACCGTAGACTTTGCATTCAACGTACCCGTCATAAAGTTTATCGCCAATCCTCGTTGTCGCGATTTCTTTCGCCAAATAACAGTTAAACGCTTAATTAATGCCACACAAAGTCCCCTGCGTCGTTGCATTCTTCCATTTGATTGCAAATTACACGTACCACTGCCAGAAGTTGTCCCAGTTTTTGGCAGGGGTTGTCCGTCATTCCACCAGCTCCAGCCACCTCTGCCAAGTACAAACTCTTCCCGAGTTTCACTCTTACCATCCCGCTAACCCTAATTCTTTCGTCACGCATCTTTCGCCGCCGTCAACCGATTAGCTCGCCGTCGCTGAAAGGTGAGAAAATCCCAAGTCTCCATCCACCACTACTAGCGAAATCATAATCCCGCACCCGACGACCTCAACGACGACATATTAAATCATCTTTGGGTCTAATAATCATCGTGCCTTTCTCCGCCGAGTCGTTGTCGTGAGCCACCAGAGCAGCATCAGCCAGTGCACAGCATGAAAGTGTTAAAATTCAGGTTATAATAATGTGGACTCAGTGCGCTGACAGCCGACAGAGCTGGCGAGCTTCATGCGCTGCGCACTCATGAGCTCATGAACATGGGGATAGGTCTTTTGTGCCCCCCTTAGGCTCCGTGGCTTCAATGGCTTGGCGAAATTGCTTTCTTCTTGCCTTTGACAAGAAGCTCGTCTCGTGGAGTGGGGTGGTTTCATTTGGTGAGTTGTTAAAGGTAGGACGAGATCAGGACGGTGGGGGAGATGGAGGAGTCACATTCTTTTGGACGTTTGTCGTCGTTTGTTGGGCTCCCGCTGAGGTTGAATAGGTTTGTGTAAAGGTGAATAAGTGGAGTTATTGAGGAGCTTCGTGTGTGTGCGTGTGTCTAGCGCTGATACTTTGGCGGATTCGTTTCGATGCTTAGTCGAGCTAGCAGTGAGTCCGAGAGTTAGGATGAGTAGTTGTACTGAATTTAAGAGCTTTAGAGATTCCAGGAATTTTGATCAGTTGAAAAAAGTTGTCAGCATTGAATTGGAATCGGAAAAAAAACAGTGGCGTTGTGTGTAACACACAACCAGTTCAATGTAGTAGTCTACCATCTAAACCGTTCGATACATTATGTTCAATATGTTCAACTGAGTTTCGTAGTGAAACATTACAACGCGAGGCTGCTCTTATAGGACGTTCGTTCAGCAAAAGTCAATAACTAACGTTTGCATTAAAAAAAATGACTTTTTTTTCGGATGTAGTGGGCCGACGCCAGATCACCGCGTCGACGCCCTTATGGTATTTCTTGATGAACAACACAACTTCTGGCAGGCATTTCGTACTATAAATTTCCCCGTTCACGCTAGTCCGGAGCGAAAGAAAAGCGGTTTTGACATCCCCTTCTCGCTGATTGTCAGCCACAGCAGCACCTTCTTGGGGAACTTGGTGTCCCCCCGGAGCTCACTGTGGGGGAAGTAAAATACGGAGTGCCTGCCAGTCGTTGCCATCCCCGGTGAGATAGGTCTCGTCGTCCATCCACGATTCACCGCGAAATCTTATTCAGCCGCTGCCACTGCGTCATTGCCTGCAGCTCCGAAACCAGTGGACGCGACTTCCGCTTCCTGACATGTATGTTCATGTTCGCCAGATACTTTTTCACCGTTCGGCCGGTTAAACCGGCCTCCCGGCCAAGCGCGCACGCAGCGATGTAGCCACTTTTCCCTTGGTCTTCCTCTTCAGCATCCTTTGGAGCTTCTTGTCGGTCAGGGTCGTCGGCCGTCCGGAACCGGGCTTTCTTTTGATGCTCTGATTGTTGTCTTATAATGACAAGATGCTGCACCGGAACGGGCGTATTCGGCGTCTACAAAGATGCCGCACGATGTCCGTTTTCGACGCGGCGGAGTGCCGTTATTTGAACGCGCACACTTCTGGACGAAGTTGTTTCGCTGATAGAGCTGTCCAATTTTGTCTGCTGACTCATTGGTTACTATGAATGATGCTGCATGGGTAATTTTTGTCCATTTTTTTAATACGTTATGCTAGAAAATTTTCGGCAGCACTAGGTTTGCACCTTTAAACTGAAAAAGAATCCTTAAAAAATGGAAATTCGTACCAAAAAAATCTCATTTATGTCTCATTAGGCTCTGATGAAAATCTATAAAAAAAAAATAGAAAAAAATCCCCAAAACACAGCAATTTGGTCCATACTTTATATAAATTTTATCAATAAAATGTTGAAAATATATTGTTATATATATGGGGTATGATCGATAAAATTGTGCGGATTACTCATAAACTTATTGCAAATGTTCCATAAAAGGTTCAATATCATTCCTTAAACTTGTAAAATTGATCCTAAGAATGTAACGTATGTGAACTAAAAAATATATGCACATGACCAATAAATTATTGAATATATTCCATAAATTAATCGGCAATGATCCCCAATAGGTTTGATAAATGAACCAAAACTTCTATATACGGTTCACAGCAAATCAACATTGTGCATTTAAAATAATATGTATGATCCATAAATTCTGCCACAATTATTCCAATTTTGGGTTAAATTTATTTTTAATTTTGGTTACGGGAAAATCGATCCTCGACTGCACTACAATTCAGATTTTTAATTTTTCATAAAGCTGACTTACTTTTGCGATCTCAAGTAAACACGACCGCAACTGCAGCACATGTTTCCCAATAAATTAGTTAAAGAGCACTCGTGCACGTAAAGAACTACAGATCAAATTTAAAACTTGATAAAACTGTTACTTATGAGCTTTTTTTAAATAAAATAATAAATCCTAGAGCGTTTGAGCTGTTTAGTGGAATATCTGTTACTAGAAATGAGAAGAAAAATTAGTATTTTCCATTTAACTCGAACTACCTAGACTGAAGTACAGTCAAGTTATTAGTACAAGACACTGAAGAAGTCTGCTCATTGTAGACAAAATACGCGTATCTGTCAAGATAAGCAAAATGTAGTTGGAATTAAATGGAAAATACTAATTTTTTCTTCTAATTTCTAGTTACAAAAAATATCCTACATTTGCATTATACCGGGCAAATGCTTGCATCAGTCATGTGGTTTAAGACGACATCGCAAACATCGACCGCTTTCTACCACATTAGTTTAGCAGGTAAAATTGGTATTTCTAGCACTTGGCGTAGAGCACAACGAATCATGGCTACAATTTCACATTGTAAAATATAGTGTGTCTGACTGAGATCACGCAAAAAGATTATTGGTTTCTTCTGAATTGATATATTCTTAATATTCTTACTGAACGTTTTGGCAAAACTATAGTTGAGAATATTTTAATATAGAATAACTATTGAACGAAATGTTTACTTTTCCCCATAGTACACGCAATTTCGTAATAAAAAAGTTCGAATTAGTGTAAGTTTCATATCAAATGTGCTAAAATTTCAAGATGTTGTTCAGGACACGATTTGAAATCGTTTAAGCATAGGAGAGAACAAGAATGTTACATTGAAAATTAAATTTCGTTTGTATTACAAAATCGAAGGTAGGGACTAACAAATCTGTTCGTTGTTTTCTGCAACGAAACTGATTTGTACTTTTTAAGAAGATACCTTCGTTTTTAATGCCACATTTAATGCAACTGTCAAAAACATGAAGCATTTGTTGACACAGAAAGAAAATTCGTTCATTGTGCGAAAACAATACACAGAGCTACAAATCATTTGTTACCAATACAAAAGAATCGTGTCTCTGGTGGTTGCATGAATGACTGACAGATTTACTTTATCGACTCAAAATATAGTTTTAAAAAAAGCGCAACCACGAGGAAGTGTGTGTGTTCAACGTTTTATTTTTTAATATTTCTGACATGGGGTTCGATCCTGTATTTCTAGTAAGAGCTGTTATCGAGTCCGTGGTTGATCTCACTAAACCACATTGACTCGTGAGAGCTTACTTGATCAATGTGCAATAGGATCTAACTCTCTACAGCACTTTAATTTCTATTTTGAGATAAATTAAAATTTATTAGTACCATCGAAAAGAAGCAGCAGTCGGCTGGTTTGATTAATTTTCCAATTTTTATCGACCAAAAATTAAAAAAAAAAAAAGAGGCATGCATAATTTATAGTTCATTATTCATCGTTTTATGGATCCTTGACAATTTATTTATGGAACACTAGTTGTACCCGATGGAAGCCTTGCTACGCTTGCAACTAAATGAATGGAAATTTAATAGAACTGGTACATTTATGGTTTTTTTTCGGGACGAGTTTTGTTAAAATAGTTTCGTTTGCTAATGTGTGTAACTTCTGAATAAAAAAGAAGTGTGTGTATGTGTGTGCGTTCTTTGATTTTGCACTCGGATCGTTAGTTTCTATCGTGGTTTTTCTTTCTGTGTAGAAACATTGCATAGACAAAGCATTCATCTTCAAACTATGCCCTTTCCTGTCAGTTTGAACGTAATTCTCTGTTGTATAACCTCAGATTAACTACTTGTGCAGAACATGCTTCTTACACGTTTTGTGTTTAAGTAACCTGGATAATTGTCATGTTTGGTAGAAATTTGTATTTCATTTGTATGGGAGCCCACCTCTTCCAGAGGGGAAGGTTTCTCAAACCCCCATACAATGTTTGCATGATTGCCTTCAAAACCTCCCACATGTCAGATTTCGTCAGATTAGTTCTCGAGTTATGCAGAAATGTTCGTCTAAATGTTTGTATAAGAGCCCCCCTTCCTGAGAGAAAATGAGTATCAAACAATCATAAGCCCCAAAAATCTCTGTATACAAATTTTCACTCTGATCGGTTCAGAACTTTCTAAGTCTGTAAGGGTCAGACAGACAGATAGACAGAAATTCATTTTAATATACATATATAGAAATCCTACCTCCAAAATCCTCAATATGCCGAATGTAGTTTTATTTGCGGGATTAGTTCTTGAGTTATGCAGAAATTTGTATATAATTTTATAGGGAGTTCCCCTCCCCCTTCAAAAAGGGGTGGGGTCTTAAAATACAATAAAAACATTACTGGCTTCCAAAAACCTCAACATGCAAAATTTGGTATCATTTGGTTCATTGGCTCCCCTGTTATGCTACCAATTTTGATTCATTTGTATGGGAGTCTTTCCATCCAGAAAGTGGAGGGGACTCAAACCATCATAGAAATATGTCTCTCCTTCAAAAATCAACACCTGCCAAACTTGGTTCCAGTAACGTGATAAGTTCTCGAGTTATGCAGAAAATTGTGTTGCATTTGTATGGGAATCCCCCTATCAGACCGAGGAGAGGTTTCCGGTCACCTTAGAAACAATTATTGTCGGCAAAAACCTCCACATGCGAAATTTGGTTCCATTTGCTTGATTTGTTCTCGATTTTTGCAGAAATTCATGTTTTATTTGTATGGGGAGGCCCCTTCTTCCAGAGGGCGAAGAAGGCTCAAACCACAATAGAAACAATTATTGCCTTGAAAAAACATCCACATGCCAAATCTGGTTCCAGTAACTTGATAAGATCTCGAGTTATTCAGAAATTTGTAATTCGTTTGTATACGAGCCCTCCCTTATGGAAGAGGAAGGGTCTCGAGTTACCTTAGAAACATTTCCTGCCTTCAAAAACCTCCACCTGCCAAAATTGGTTTAACTTACTTGATTATTTTTCGAGTTATGTAGAAATTTGTGCTGCATTTGTATGAAACCCCCCTCCGCCCTCCTTTCTAGAAGGCGGAGTGGTTGAAGACTACCATAGAAACATTTCTCTTCTCCAGAAACCTTCACATGCTAAATTTGGTTCCATATGCTTGATTAGTTCTCGAGTTAAGCAGAAATTTGTGGTTCGGTTGTATGGGAGCCCCTCTTACAGAGAGCGGAAGGGTTTCAAGCCACCATAAAAACATTTTCTGCCGTCAAAAACCTTTACTTCCCAAATTTAGTTCCATTTACTTGATTAGTTCTGGAGTTATGCAGAAAGTTATGTTTTATTTGTATTTATACAGAATTGTTATTCAACAAATAAAATAATAAGAAATAAAAATATATTAAAAATAAAAAAATATATAAATATAAAATATATAAAATACATAATATAATATATATAAAATAATATATAATAAAATATATAAATATAAAATATATAAAATAACAAGACAACAAAAATTAGAATAAAACATCATACCTAAAGTTTGTATTTTATGTTTAATTGAATAACTATTTTTGTATAAAATTTACATGTCAGGTATCTTCGGCATTTTGATAGTTGACAACTTACACTATATGACTATTAGTTTTGGTTTAAGGACATAATATCAAGATGTTAGGGATCTGGAAATGTAAGTTTGAGATTCTTCATACTAATTCCTATACAAACTTTGAATAGCGTGTGCAAAAGCCATATTAAAACCAAATGTGTTCAAATTTTTTGGGGACTCTCAGGACCCAAATTGGCGTCGATTAAGCTTAGGAGAGCAAACATTTCGAAATTTGCATCAGCCTAATACCCACAAAGGTCACATAATGGAAGGTTTTCTGTGTTAGAAAGGTAGGGCTCGATGGATCAGGATTCACCTTGATAAGTGATGTGATCAAATAATAAAGTTCATATGTCTTAAAGGGTGTCCACTGGTGAAATTGCCACACTATGGAAATTGCTCTAACTTTTAACCGTTGGGTAGAATTTAATGAAAATTTGAGTGGATTTAGTTCATAGTGCATTATTTACATCCTGCAAGTTCTAAAGTCCTGTGATTAAAACTCGCGGAAATGGAAAGAATAGCTCGTGCGTGATAAAATCTTGCGTATTCATCACGAGAACAAGGATCTCCCGCATCGTTCCATCGCTTAAAACGTTGGGAATCGCGAATTCCACGGTGTCGCGAGTGATTAAGCGGTTCGAGGAACGGTTGACCACCGATCGGAAGCCCAGAAGTGAAGGAAAAAGTATTCCGTACAACACCAAAAATCACAACCGCGTAGTTGGGGCCTTCAACCGAAATCCGAACGCCTCCGTTCGGGATGTGCTAAGAAGCTGCACCTAAGCCAAAGTTTTGTCCAGAAGGCCAAAACTAAGGCTGGGCTTCAAACGTTCAAGGTACAAAAGGCCCCTAATCGCGACAAGAAGCAGAACAAGTCCGCCAAAACCCGTGCCAGGAAGTTGTACCCTCAACATGCTGACAAAAAGTTGAATGCTGCATCATGGACGACGAAACATATGTGAAGGCCGACTTCAAACAGATCCCCGGCAACCTGTTTTTCACGGCCAAGGATAAGTTCAGCGTTCCGGAGCATGTCCGCACTCAGAAGATGTCCAAATTTGCGAAGAAATTCCTGGTTTGGCAAGCCATCTGCACGTGCGGGAAGCGGAGTGCACCTTTCGTGACCCAGGACACGATGAACGGACAGGTGTACATAAAAGAGTGCCTCCAGAAGCGGCTGCTTCCTCTCCTGAAGGCCCACAACGTCCCAACAATCTTCTGGCCGGATTTGGCCTCCTGCCACTACTCCAAGGACGTGCTGAAGTGGTATGCGGACAATAAGCGTCAATTTTGTGCCGAAAATGTTCAACCCTCCCAACACTCCGGAGCTCCGCCCCATCGAGAAGTACTGGGCGATTATGAAGCAGCACCTTCTAAAACGACCTAAGGTAGTGAAGACAGTCGAGGAACTGGAAGAAAGTATGGGTTTACATGCAAAAAACGGTTCATTCACAGGTTGTGCAGAATCTTATGGCCGGGGTTAAGGCCAAGGTGCGGGCATTTGCGTATGTACTGTAAATAAAAATACGAGTAAAATGGTAAAATGAAGTTTAATAGTCATTTCTCAATCCCTGAAAATTTGATGGCAATCGGATGAAAACTCGAATTTTGCGAATCAATTTTGTGTGTGGCAATTTCATCGTGGACACCCTTTACTGTCGAAATCGTAATATAAAATCGAGCTGCACAGCTTTAGATCCAGGAGCATCTCGATCGAATCAGCGTCAGGTCAGCGAAGCTAACTACTAAAGACTTAAAGAGTGTTTCGATCAAAATATGGTCGACTTAAACTTTACGCATTTTCCTTCATCGTGCATTAGAAAATTATGCACACCCCTTATTTTGAAGATGTGTGCGTGTAGAATCATGCCTCTATTTTGATTTTGAGATAAGTACTTCAGTTATCAAAATGTCGTCGAAGGAAAAGAAGCAACGCATCCAAATTTTGCACGTGTATGGTGAAAATTCAAACTGCTCTCACGCCAAGTTATCGAAATTGTTGAATGTGGCTAAGAGTTGCCCGCTCGTTTCGAGTGGAACCCCAACCTCTTCGTCCGAGATGTCGCAAAAAAGCTAGGAGTGGCGCCTTCAACCGTTGATAGAGCTAAATAATGAGCTGGACTGTCGACTCACAAGAAAGTGGATACTCCAAATCGCAACGATAAACAAAATACGTCGGCCAAAGCACGATCGCGAAAGTTGTACACGACGATGCTAACGAAGTTTGATTGCGTGGTACAGGACGATGGAACTTACGTCAAGGCAGACTTTAAACAATTTCCTGGACAGGAATTTAAGTATTTTCAAGCACATTAAACTGCCAAAGTTCGCGAAGAAATATCTGGTGTGGCAGGCTATCTGTACAGGTGGCTTGAAGAGCAACGTTTACATTGCGACCGGAACCGTCAACTAGGAAATTTATCTGAGTGAGCGCCTACAAAAACGTCTACTGCCTTTCCTGAAGCGACACAATTGTTCCGATCTATTTTGCCCAGATTCGACATCTTGCCATTACGGAAAAAAGGCCATGGAGTGGTATGCCGCCAACAACGTTCAAGTTGTACCCGAGGACAAGAATCCTCCCAACATGCGAGAGCTCCGCCCAATCGAACAATATTCGGGCCTTAAGAAGACTCAAAAATTGTTGTGAGCTGTTGTGAGACGTGAAACAGTTCAAGGCAAACTGGCGTTCTGCGGTGAACAAAGCAGACCAGGAGACTGTACAAAATATTATGCCTGGTGTTAAACAAAAGACACGGCAATTCGCATTAACTGAACTTAAACAAAAAAAGAATATGAATTATTATTAAAAACTTTGATCGACTAACACACATTCCTGTTTGACCAAATTTTGATCGGAATACCCTTTATGTTGTTAGACATAGAGGGGAGCGTAAAGCACACCAGCTCCCTCCCTGAAGTAATACCGAAAGGTGGTTCCAAGGAGGGCTAGGGCTCTGGAGGTACGGGTGGGTTTTTAAGTTGGCCGAGGAATTGGCAACCTCATCCGCACACCCTGAGGTCTTCAGGAGTCTGTTAGCAGATTTTCCATCACGTTATAAACTTGTTTCATGACTTTGTACCATTTGCACATAACTCAGGATGTCAGTCATTCTCCGACCTCGACAATTCGGTGGTTCATGGAATCCCAGAGTATCATCGTCCTATGATTGCTCCGGTAATATTTGCTGCAAAGTTTGGCCAAGTTGATTCCACTAATTCGTTCTTCACTGACGCATCATTGATAGAGGAGTCAGCAGGCTTTGCGGTATAATTAATGAAATTTATAGCGCCAACCGTAAACTTCAAGCTCCTTGATCCGTATATAGTCGCTGCATTAGCGGCTATACACTTTACGCTAGAAATTGTTGCCTCCCTAACACCGGATCAGTACTTCATTTTCACGGACAGTCTCAGTTCTTTGTTCGCTCCTACAAGCCGCTAAAGCACTCCTCGTATTTTTTATGGTAATACAGAAGCTTCTAAGTGCTTTATCTTCTCGTTATTTTAGCATCACTTTTGTATGGGTCCCATCTCATTGTTCAATTCCGGGAAATGAGAAAGCGGACTCGCTTACACAGGTAGGGCGCTATGGAAGGCGATATTTATGATCGACAAATCGCCTTCAACGAATTTTTTCCTATATTTCGTCAACAGTCACTCGTCAGCTGGCAGAATAAATGGAGTAAAGAGAATTGGGGCGATGGTAATATTCTATCATCCCAAAGGTGTCGAAGAAATCTTGGTTTTGGGGTATGGATGTGGGTCGAGACTTCATTCGTGTGATGTCTCGACTCATTTCCAATCATTATTCTTTGAACGCTCATTTATACCGGGTTGGGCTGAGCGACAGCAATCTCTGTGAGTGTGGACAAGGTTTTCAGGACGTAGATCACGTTATTTGGTCTTGCGCTGAGCGCCGTGGAGTCAGATCTGAGCTTAATGATTCCCTTCGGGCTCGAGATAGGCAACCCAATGTGCCAATTTGAGATATTTTGGCTGTGCATGATTTTCAGTACATGACACTCATTTATGTGTTTTTGACTAACATTAGCCTTAGGCTGTAGTTAGTTTAACCTGTATATTTACTGTAAGTTTTTTTTATCTGTGTATATGTGTGTGTGTGTGTGTGTGCTTTTTTTCATTTTCAAAAATGATCTAGTCAAAAGAAAACCATATATTGTATAGTTATAAGTGTTTAGACAATTCAGAATATAAAATTAGTGTTATGTAAACCACACTTTAAATTCAAACCCATCTTCCCATCCGTAAAATTGTAACTCCTATTAACCTCGAGACGGCCGCAAGTAATCGTGTTTACCCCTTTAACTATAGTTTTAAGAAAACTTGTCTCTGTAAAGTTGATTCTATTGAGCCTGTAACAAATAAATGATTAATAAAAAACATATAAGAAAGAACTGCTCATTCTAGAAAAAGAAAGGGTCTAAAGGGTGTCCCTCATCAAATTGCATCACGGAAAATACGCTGTCGAGAATTACCCATTAGGTATTGGGTAGAAGTAGTTTAGAGTGTTTTTTGTTGTATTTTTATGGCTGTCAGTTTTTCAAAAATAAAAAATAAATGGCATCACCAACGTCACGAATTGATTTTACTCAAGCATCTGGAAAATCCTTAACTCTGTCATCAGCACATCGGAAAACAATTCGTGCAGTCAATCATCAAACGTTACTGCCGGAACTCTGAGTATCAAAAAGTATTTCGTTCAGAGAGCCGCAAGGAACAGAGAGACTGCATACGTACCAAGCACCAAAGGCTCGCAAATCCGGATGAACGGCAAAATGGGGTGGGAAACTCACGGGCCTGGAAGCTGCACCACACCAGATCTCCGATCGAAGCCTCATTGTCTCTCATCATGGACGATGAGACTTACGTCGAGGTGGAAACTTCCAGCAGCTTCCGGGCCTACTGTTTGTCTTCCGAGCAGCACAAATTCGATGTTTGGGAGGTGGTAATGAATGAACTATCTAAGTTTGCCAAGAAATACATGGGTTGGCAAGCGATCTGCTCATGTGACAAACGGGGGGCCCAACGACCTTCTTCCCGGATATAGCTTCGTGTCCCTATTCAAATGTTGTCCTGGAGTGGTACAAAGCCAACGGAATTACTTTTGTACACAAGGACATGAACTCCCCCAACGCACAGGAACTAAGGTCCTACGAAAAATACTCGGCTATTATGAAGCAGGCACTACGGAAGTATCTCAAGGAGGTCGAATCGGAGGAAGACATGATGAAAAAGTGGGTTTCCGTTACAGGAAGAAGCTGCATGCCAGATGTTGTTTTAGAACTTATAAGTGGAACTAAGCGCGAATGACCTAAAGAGCTATATTTTATTGTCTGAAAGTTT
>JASCZW010008848.1:0-77147 GCA_034211315.2 Aedes japonicus
TTCAGTGTTTGGTTTGCTCCACACTCTAACTAATCCGTCAGACCCAAAAATATTGAATATGCTCTCGTCCGTGAATAGAACGTTCTGCCAGAACTCTTCTGGCTTGACCATGTACTTTTGGGCGTATTCCAGTCGTGTTTTTTTTTTTCATATTTTTGGTAAATATATACAGCTTCTTCCGTGCCACGCATCCTCGTAACCTTTATTATGGAGAGCATTCCGTACTGTTTGGGGATGGACTTTGATATTGGCGTACTTCGGCAGAGCACTCAACCTAGGATTTTGTTACGGCCTCTTCCGGTAGTAGTCTCTAGAGATTGTATTCTCTGGTAGTTCTGATGCACAAACTGAACCGATGATCGTGGGCGGTTTACTATGCCTGCAATTTCGGACAAGCTCTTACCATCATTCTTCAGGCGAATAATAAGTTTCCGAACTTCTATCGGAATTAGCCAGTTTCCTGAAATTTAACGCTGGAATACTCAAATTTCAGAGAAAAATACTAAAATATGTACATTTTACCTTGTCTGTAAACAGTGGTAAATTTTTCTCTGTAATGCAACGTGTGCTTTTGCTTTTGACAGATCGACGTACATTTGTTTACTCGACTAGTTTGAAATAAGGGCGTGAGTGTACGGACAATTTTTTGACATCATTTTTGTAATTCCTTTAGGAACATGATGGTTTTATCTGATAGAGATGTATTTATGTTTACTTGAACGACTGTGAGACGAAAAGGATACATTTTTACAGTAAATGAAACAAAATCACTACAAAAGGGTCTCAGTTTTAATTTTTGTTTCAACGATGCAACATTTCAGTCAGTGCTGTACGGAAAATTTATTGATACAGTGTAATCATTCACATCTTAAAGCTTGATCACCATTTATCAAGTGAACAGCCTAAGACGTGTCTCCCAGTCAGGCAAAATCGAGTTTATAAAACCCACCACCTTTTCAGGATTCAGGATTCACAGTCCAAATTTCTTAGGGTTGCATATAGCCACTGTATAGAAATTGAAGTCTGCTCATGAATAAATCATCACAACTGCAGAGAAGATGTTCCGGGGTTTCACGTTCCATGCTACAGAGATGACAGATATCATTCTGAAACTGACCAATGGTTTTCAAATGATGTCTTCTCGGGCAATGTCCGGTTACAAAAGGGTGTTCTGATCAAAATTTGGTCAAACAGTAATGTGTGTGAGTCGATCAAAGTTTTTATTAATAAATCAAATTCTTTTTTTTTCAAGTTCAGTTAGTACAGAATACAGGAGAAATATTCAGCTGAGCTTTCTTTCTACCGAATGCGAATCGACGGGTCTTTCGTTTAACACCTGCCATAAGATTTATTTTGTACAGTCTCTTTGCCCACTTCATTCGTCACAGAACGCCAGTTTGCCTTGAACTGTTCCTCGCTCACAACAGCTTTTTGAGTCTTCTTAAGTTCCGCTTGACGATGGCCCAATATTGTTCGATTGGACGGCGCTCTGGCGTGTTGGGAGGGTTCTGGTCCTTGGGCACCACTTGAACGTTGTTGGTACCATACCACGCCATGGCCTTTTTTCCGTAATGGCAAGATGCAAAATCCGGCCAAATTAGAACGGAACAATTTTGTCGCTACAGGAAAGGTAGTAGACGTTTTTGTAGGCACTCGCTCAGATAAATTTCCTGGTTGATGGTTCCGGTCGCAATGTAAACGTTGCTCTTCAAGCCATGTACGGATGGCCTGCCACACCAGATATTTCTTCGCGAACTTTGACAGTATAATGTGCTTGAAAATATCTGCCACCTTTCCCCGTCCGGTTGCCTTATAAAATTCCTGTCCAGGAAGCTGTTTACAGTCTACCTTGACGTAAGTTTCATCGTCCTGTACCACGCAATCAAACATCGTCAGCATCGTCGTGTACAACTTTCGTGGTCGTGCTTTGGCCGACGTGTTATGTTTATCGTCACGTTTTGGAGTCACCACTTTCTTGTAAGTCAACAGCCCAGCTCGTTTTTAGCTCTATCCACGGTTGAAGGCGCCACAGATGTTGGGGTTCCGCTCGAAACAACGGGCAACTCTTTTGTCGTCGCTGTGGCCTCCGGCTTTCGATTTCCCCCCACTTTCTTGGCTGTCGACAAACGTTCACCGAACACTTTTAATACGTTGGTAACAACGTTGTGGGTGTGGGGAGAGGGTCTTCCGAAACGCTACTGCAGGCAAGTAAAATTTTGCTGATAGCCCGACAACACCTGATTTGCTCTCCGATTCCAGCATATTTCCACCGTTTTTGGACGCACCTTTACACACATGTTTTTTAAGCCAAACACCGGGACGCATGGAACTCAGCACTATGGAAGCCCTGGCGCCCCCATCCTAGTCGAGCCATTCCCGCCAGCGACTTACCGCCTGCGATGCCAATGTTCCTGATTTTTCAGGATTTTCCAGACTTTTTAACATTTTGCCTGAAATTCTGACAAGCACTAATTTTTTCCAGATTTCGATAAAAAATCCTGATTTTTCCTGATTTCCGTAATTTTTATCAATCTAAATTAATTTTAATCGAAATAAATAAATTAAACGAAGTAAGGAAGTTCTGCCAATGCTTTTTCTAGTTGGCTGCTCTGGAATGGAATTGTAAAAAATCATTCAATAAAAATCTATTCAAACCCGCTCTTCTACTAAAACGATTCAAGACATCTTAAACTTCGCGCTTTACTTTTTTAGTTCTTTGTATCACTCTCTCGCAGGTTTCAAACAGCAAGTTAAGTTAAGTTTTCGCAAAAACATACATCAAAATACAACTATACTATTTATGAAACTGAAAAAGATAAATATATGTTGTGTAAGCTTTTTGGTTTTTAATAAACAGTATTTTTATTAATACCAGTTGTTTACGCACAAAATGAAAATCCTGATTTTCATTTCATATATTTCCTGAATTTGTAAAAATATACTTGGCAACGCTGCTTACAGCCGTCCCGGCCCTACGTATGAGTGTGGGAAAGGGTCTTCCAAAACGCTTCTTCAGGCAAGTACGACTGCATTATTTGCCCAGCCAGACCTGATGCGCCCTTCGATTCCAGTCGATCTGATTGCACGCCGGATTTGCTTCACGGGCTACTGGATGATTACCTGAATGTTCGTGGTCTCGAACGAAAATAAACGACTTTTTCTTAGCTGCCGTCGAGTCCAACTTCGACGTGATAGCTCTAACCGAAACCTGGCCTAATGATCAAATTCATTCCGCTCAACTATTTGGAGATCAGTTCACAGTTTTTCGGAATGATCGTAATCGCATAAATTGCAATAAATTTCGTGGTGGTGGCGTCTTGATAGCAGTTTTCAATAGACTTCAAAGTGGTCTGGATCTCACTCCTATTAACCCTTCGCTCGAACAGTTATGGGTCCAGATAACAACTCCCCACACAGGAAGTAAAGTATTGGCGCCATGTACTTATCTCCAGATAGGCATTTCTGATTTAAGCAGCATTGCGAACCATATCAGTTCGATTGGTGCTATGTTATCCCGTTTAGATCACAGCTACTACGCTTTACTATTTGGCGATTATAGCCCGTCTGCGTTGGTCTGGAATGTTCCCATGATTATTCATTCCATAATTGACGTTCTTCGTTCGCATATGCCACCCGTCTGCTGTGCTTTGATTGATGGATTTAGCCTACGTAATTTAACGCAAATAAATTCAACGTTGAATCGTAACTCCAGACTGCTTGATTTTGTGTTGACAAATGAAGATGCCGTAATGTATTGTGCCGTTATCGAAGCCTCCGAACCTTTAATTAACCTCGACGCCGATCATCCTGCGCTGGAGATTAATATCAATCTATCAGTACCTATTACCTCCGATAAAATCGTTGATCCACATGGCCTGAATTTCCGTAGAACTGGTTTTGCTGCTATGAGCCAATCTCTGTCCCAATTCAATTGGCAGTTCCTTGACTCGTGCTCTACTATCGATGAGGCGGTAGATTTTTTTGACGAGGTAGTGTCTCGGGCTATATCAGATTTTGTTCCGTTGAGGAGACCTGCTCGTAAACCTCCTTGGTCTAATGCTCATTTGCGGTACCTGAAACGTGTGAGATCGAAGGCTCTTAACTCGAAATCATTTCACCAAGCGAATTTTGTCGACAGCTAGTACCCATTACCGAATGTACAATCGTCTTCTGTACAAGAATTATTCAAAACGTATCCAATCTAACCTTCGGCGCAACCCAAAGTTGTTCTGGTCATTTGTGAACACCAAAAGGAATGCTAATGAGCTACCGGTTAAAATTCATCTTGGCGACAGAATCGCCAGCACACCAATGGACAAATGTGATCTCCTTTCTGAGCACTTCAAAAGTGTATTCAATGACACCATGCCAGCATTAGAGAAGCTGAAACTCTCAAACGTGGCAGAACCTGACGGAATTCCTTCATGTATACTAAAGAATTGCTCTGCAGTGTTTACGATTCCTCTTTTGAAGATTTTCAATATTTCGTTACGCCAGGAAAATATCCAACACGTTGGAAATCTTCGTTCAGGTTCCCGATTTTCAAGAAAGGAGATAAACAAAATGCCGAAAATTCTCGAGGAATCACATCGCTCTGTGCCTGCTCAAAAGTCTTCGAGATCATCGTCAACGACTTGTTATTAGCTAGTTGCAGACACTACATCTCTCCTGAACAACAAGGATTTCACCCCAGAAGATCGATTTCCACCAACCTTGCCCCTTTCGTTTCCTCGTGTCTCCGGAACATGGAAACTGGATCTCAAGTCAACGATGTTTACACGGATCTCAAGGCTGCTTTTGACCGGGTCGACCATGCTATACTGTATGTATGTATGTATGTATGTATGTATGTATGGTAGCCACCATCCCTTCATGCCCTTGGCTTGGATGAAGCTCCACTTAAAAGTAAAATCAAATTGGCCCACCGATCTGAATTCACAATATCGCTGTATGAAGGGCCAAAAACGGCGGGGTGGACCCGTAAGCAGAGACGCTCACGCGAAATTCACGGGAAATTGAGAATCTCTTTCCAACGATACGTTCCAACAAATCGAACAAACCAATTCGCAATTCTTATTAAGCTTTCTACAGGATGGCTTGTTAAGAAGGGCGCGTCAATCTAACTGAAACTGTTGTAGTAGAATTCACAGCATCATAATGGAATCGGTAGGATAAAGAAAATGATGCCATTTATTCCCTCCTAGACTCAGGTAGTCAATAAAACCATCGTCCGCTTTCAGTTTGAATGATACCCTGATGCTCCCTTCCAACCCAGTATTTATTATATATAATGTAAATGAAAGGTCATTCTGGATTTCCCCAACTGTATCGATAGATCTTCCGCTCCTCAACGCATGCAGTCGGTCCACGAAGTGATGAACGTATGCTACTGCACGCGACATTCTTTCGAACCGTGAAAATCTTGTTGTATCCACCAGCGATGGTCTGATCAGATGACTGCAGACGTCAACTCTCGTAACTCCGTATCGCTTTCATCCGTACTTGCATCAGAATCCATTGACCAATCTTCACCGCGGCTGTAGAGAAATTCGGGTCCCTGGAACCAACGGCTGTCTAAATTACACGCAGGACCTGTCCCTAACTTGGTTGCCTCGTCCGCAACGTTTATCTTTGTTGAAATCCACCGCCATTCATCGATGCTCGACAGGCTCAATATCTCGTCGACCCTGAAGGCGACAAACTGACGGTACCGGCGTGTGTCTGACTGAATCCATAAGCACACTGTGGATGAGTCACTCCAGAAGCAAGTTTTGCGGATCTTCAACGTGTGATGCTCCTCTACAGATCTCCTCAAGCGCGCTCCGAGAAGCGCTGCCATCAGTTCCAATCTTGGTATGGATACTCCTCGAAGCGGTGCAACCTTCGTTTTTGAACAAACCAGTGCAACTCTGACCTGTTCCCGGTCTACAATTCGGAAATACGCTACTGCTGCAAAGGCCTTCTCGCTAGCGTCGACGAAAATATGCAGATCGAGAGTCTTAAAGCTTTCCGGGTCGTATCCCGAAAAATAACAACGCGGTACACGTAGTCCATCCATTTTCTTTAAAACTGCTATCCAGTCCAACCACCGGGTGGCGATCTCCTCTCGAATGTGCCTGTCCCATCCTGTTGTAGTCCGCTACATGTCTTGAATGAGCACTTTCCCATGAATAACGAACGATGCCACCAATCCTAAGGGGTCATAGATACTCATTACCAGTCGAAGAATTTCTCTCTTCGTGGGGACTGTAGTATTCTCCAGCAGAGTGCGCACTTTCTCACTGAACTGCAGCGAAAATGCGAATACATCCTCCTCTTGCATCCACACCATTCCCAGCACACGTTTAAAACCGAATTCCTTCTCCGAAAGCATGTCCTTCGATGGTTTCTGGTTCGCTTCTCCCAGCTGATCAATCACGCTCCTGTCACTTGACATCCAATTGCGGATGTGGCATCCAGCACGCCGGTGCACCTCGATCACTTCCCTCGCCACTTCGATAGCTTCTTCCACCGTATCGTGGCTGTTCACGTAATCGTCCACATAGTGTCTCTTTTTCACTGCTGCTCCTCCTCGTGGAAACTCTCCTTCTTGTTCGGTCGCATTCAGGTTCTTGACGTACTGTGAGTGTGCCGGGGAGCATGCTGCTCCGAAAATTGCCATAAAGTCATAAAGTCATAAAGTTTCGGATCACCAGCTAAACGCTTTTCCTTGAAACGTCGCTCCGTCATCGGCTGGCTGTCTGGAAGCTCCACGTAATCGTGCTTCCAGAGCAGGCCTGTCTCGTACTTCTCGTCATTCAAACGCCGCGTGGTGGCTTCAAGGATGTTGAGAGCACGTTGTTCTTCGGCTCCTTTCACGGTTGGAATGACGCTACTCTCGATCTCGAAAAACTGGCGGACGTACTCGTGGAGGTCCTCGACACTCGGTTCAGCGCGTATGTGTAGTTGCCTATGCTTCACGTTGATTTGTGACTTCCGTACACTGCCACACACTGCCTATCCAATTCTGGTCTTCGTTGCGATCGGCTCGTTCAACTTACCTTCCCGATGCCGCAGTGTTGCGAGTAGATGTATGTTGCTCTGTCCGATTAGAATTCTTGGCACAGCACACCTGAAGCTTTGCACCGGAAGCTTTTTGAGATGCACGTATCACCTTGCGAGCTCGGCGTAGTCAGTAGTCTGTTGCGGTAAGCCAAGATTGTCGACTGTGTACACCTCTGACAACTTGTATCGCTTGTTTCCACCTGCTTCAGATACCTCCATCATGACGACTTCTGTCCGAGCAATCGTCTTGTTGATACCTCCAGTCTACGTTGATACCTCCAGTGCAGCGTCTCGACATCTCCGTTTGCACCGAGCGCCTCAGCAATTTACCGTTCTACGAGCGTCACCGACGATCCGTCATCGAGAAACGCGTAAGTGTTCACCTAGCCGGATTTTCCGAACAACGTAACTGGAAGAATTCGGAAGAGAGTTGAAGACGACAGCTGACGATGGACTGTAACCACCGCGCTGGTAGTCTTGAACTCTGCTGGTGGTTCAAAATGGAGCAAACGATGATGTCTCTTAGGGCAATCGTTGATACCACAAACTTCCCCTTTGCATGGCCACCGCGCATGCGACGTGAGGCAGCGAGCACACAGTTTATTCGCCTTCGTCGCTTTCCACCTTCCATCCAAGTTCAAACCTTTAAAAGACGAGCAGTTCTCGATCTGATGACCTTCGACATTACACACTGAACACAACTTAATAGCACAAAAATGTAATCGATCATTGCATAATAGGCTGAGTTAAGGGACACATACCCTATGAAGTTTTGGCTGAAAGATTTGTGCCTCCCTAGCTAAGGTCTGACATGCTGTATTCTTCGATATGGGCGGATGTTAATGCACAAGGCTGTCTTGTGTGAAGACCCGGAAATATATCATAACGCGCACATGTCGATGTCGGAGGACTACGTACGAAAGGCGTATTCTAGCTTCCGGCTTCGTCATTGATTAAAAATGAAGGACACATCGATTAAATTTGTTTGGAAGGGTCTAAAAGATTCGACGTATTTTGCCAATGCTGATATTAATGCTTATGGGGGGCACATCATTTGGAGCCTGGAAAAATAATAATTTTTAGTTTTGTTTCTTCAACAGAAAACAATGCGACAGCATAGTAGTTTTTCTTTGTTTATTGAAGTACATGCTAAGATTTTATTATTTTATTATTTTTATTTCAAAATTTCACAAAATGGTGGCAGCGGCAGGCATTTAGTGGAGGCCCTCCGGAAATTTCTTTTCTGCGGTAATCACGCTCCAGCTTAAACTATCCATCTGAAACACACATAATTCATAATATAGGTAAGGATTGTGGTCAAGGATTAAAGCTCGCAAATGTTCATAATGATTAAAATGTATCATCAATTTTTTGTAGAATAAAACACGTGTCGAATTTTTACCCTTTTTTTGCGTTATAAAAATTATTTAAGTAATTAGTTTTTGGAAATGTCAGACTTTTAATTTTTGACGCTGATTTTTATCTACAAAATGAAAGTACTTGGAGCTTTCTACGTGCAGCGATTCGACCGCAATCATGATTACCGACTTTCAAGAAGGGGTTTCGAGAAAACGCGCTTTAATGTTTTTGGCGTCCATATGCCGCTGGTCCGCGCATGCCGGTTCTTCGAGGGATATTTTCGAAAGGATTCTTAGTATCACTTTGAAACTTTGGGACTACTAGGTACAGCAAAAATAAAAAAATATCGATGTTTTGAAAGTTCTAAATGAGGTGGCCCCCTTAAAGTAGATGAAGCTACTAGTAGTAGTTGAAAGAAGTACATACTGCATATGTTCGCATTTTTGTCTGCCGCACCCTGTATATAATGAACATGACTTCGTGCAGAAGGGCATTAAAATTCATCATGCAGTTTTTGATGAACATTATCAAATACCTTAAAACCTTGAAATATATCAAAGTAAACTAACATGCTGAATTTCTGGAATTTTTCTCATAGCTTCTCTATCTACGAGTATTTAACTAGGGATTTCAAGCTGAACAATGCATTGGGTCCTAAGTAACATTGAGAGATTCTCTTCGTCGACTTTCTCTTTGGTTAATAGTTGTCTATTAAACGATGTGCTGATGTTTTCGATTTATGGGCCCGTAATCACACTCTATACTTCCGTACTGTGTGTTGAAAATACTTGAACATGTTTTTACATAGCCATAGTAACGCAAAGAGAAAGTCGACAAAGAGAATATTACCTAGTTACTTAGGACCTAATGCATTGTTTAGCTTGATTTCTGTAATGTACACTCCCGCGCCACTTTACTCAATTTTTGAGTACAATTGTATGCTATCTCTTTTTCTCTCACGGAAATGTTACTCAATTTTCGTTAAAAAGTGGATCAACTCAATTTTTGAGTAGATCCACTTTTTACGAAAATTGAGTAACATTTCCGTGAGAGAAAAAGAGATAGCATACAATTGTACTCAAAAATTGAGTAAAGTGGCGCGGGAGTGTAAGGAATAATACCTCTTCCTGCCGCGAAGCAAATATAGCAAATCATTCGTCAATTGGCACTCAATAGTTAACGATCCTTTTTCCAACTGTCAGATGGCATTCCAGCTCGTAAACTTCTTCCGCTAAATTAGCTTCAAACAAAAATGTTCATCGGATTACAATCACGAACCGTCACTCTTTGAAAATCTGACAGAAATCACCGCACACGTCATGACAAAACGAATGACTACAGTTTTAATGCTTCTCATCACTGATGCTGGTCGCCGTCGTCATCGAATGTTGATTTTGCCTTATTTTTGCCATCCATGCTTACTTCTACATATAGTGCTGCGGCGCGCCTGATTTGGCCGACACTCTCGCGAGCTCAATTTGCATATTCAACCGGTTTGTGCCAACCTAGAGCCCCCTTACAAGTATGATATAAACCCGCGCGCGGGGAGGTGAAAAATAAAAGAAAATATATCGCCAAGTGAGCGTACGAGAGAAAGGGAGAGAGAGTGCACGCCGTGCGAAAATAAGTGGAAAAGCAGCATAATAAAAAAAATCAGTAAAAATAAAAACGACCTCACCGGGTATGCGAGAGGAGGAAGAAATAAGAAGGGAGGTGTACAGCAGTGTAGTGAGTGGTGGAGATAAATATTAAAAGTTCATTGACGAATTCATAAAATGAAACAATTCAAGGAAACAAGCAAAAAGGGAAGTGAAACCCGAAGTGCTTGGTGTGGAAACAACTAATAAATTAATAAATTCAATTACCAAAAATTAAACCTCCCTTCGACTGTTCCAAACACGCCCTTTTGATCTGTTGGAATGACAATGAAGGAGCATAAACTGAAAGCATAGCGATGCTTTTGCTGGCTGGCGGTACTCTGCTCTGTAATGAATCGAAAGGATGAGAGGCAAAGAGCATCAATGCGATGATGATGATGATGATGATGATGATGATGATGATGATGATGATGATGACGGCACGGGATGGGAAGTTCAGGACACTTCCCGACAAAGCCGAGCAGCAATGGATATCTTCTGTATAGCCATGCGGCGATGGTAGATCGAATGCAAAGCGAGTGAAGAGAATTGAAATGTTGAAACAGCGGACTGAGTTGGAGTGAGGGATGTTTGCATTACTGTGGGGAGTGTGTTGGCATGAACAGTAAGAACAAGGGAACGGAAAGGGAAGAGAAGAGAAGAGGGTATAATCTTTTGAAATTTAAATTCTTCCAAGCGGTACGGATATTGTTGTTAAACAAATGGATATAGTTATGAGAAGGTTTCGGTATTCATTTGCCAACCGAACATTATTTTGAAAGCCTTTTTCTCTGGGGTTGCTTATTGGAACATAGAGTTATTGTTTTTGGGTTGTTGAAATAACGAGCTGGCAACACAAATGTAAGCATGTGAAGAATAATATAACTCCCTTTTCGTAAGAAAAGGATCAACAACGAAAAATTGCATAATTTCTTTCGCGAAAACGCCGCACTAAAAGCAAACCACGTCAATTTCAAAGCACAGTTGCTGCGATGTTTTTCGGTGGATGTATTATGTTTTCTCTGTAAAACGTGTCTATAATCCTGAAAATTTCTGCAAGTGAGTATTTTGAACGTGAAAAATTTGCCAAAAAGGCATGCCTTATCGCAAAATAGCAGAAAAATTCTCGGCTGTGCAAAAAATCTGTAAAAAAAATCCAGTAGTGGACGCAATCGACAACGTCGAGGTTGGATTCAAGAAGATCGTCAAAACCTAAGGTTGTTCAATCTAGCAGTGAGAGAAAGCTAGTCTCTAAATTTTCTAAAAAAACAGTACGGCTTATGCTGCAGCAATAAGGGGCAGGGGCACTCTGTATAGTCTCCCATAAGACCAAAATACTTGGTTCAACGATCTTCCAACTTTGTTTTCGCATCACGGAAGTGACTTTCTGGAAGGCCTGCAAAACACTCCTCTACGACGGCTATAACCTCTTCATTTGATGGAGGACACAATAAACAAAACAAAAACGGGGAAATACTACCAACACTCACACATTTCGGGAGGGAATCGATTGTATTCACTACGTCTTTCCCGAAGCAGGCGGAGATTGTTTGATTTCACTGTTAGTTTAAGTTAAATAACAAATTATTGTTGGATTTTTTTTTCGCACAAACAGCAAAAATGAAACACGTCAGTTTCGAAGCACGGCTTGCTCCGGTGATTTGCATTTTTTTTCACAATTCGGCACAAAAATTAAAAGATTGATATTTTTCGATAACTACCACAATTTAAATGTGAATGCTCCAGAAACTTATTTTTTTTTATATTTCTTAGTCTTTCACAAGCAACTTTCACGAAAATAGCATTTCAACCCGACTTCACCGGAAAATGTTATAACCGTATAAAGACAGCATATTTTGTCAAAAAAAAAACAGCAAAGTACAATCCCCTTGAGGAGGGTCTCGAGTGATATATGGCGTTAGTTGGTTTCATCATAGAATATCTCGTGATCGCATACAGCTTATAAAAAGTTACTCTCTTGACCAAAGTTTGAAGTTTCGAGTTATCTCACCACGTGGCGCTAGTTTTCATGTAAAATTACAGAGTTTAATATGTTTGACTGGCTAAGACCTTTTGGAAAGTGTAAACATAAGTTCAGATTTCGTCCGCTACATTGTACAAGTGTACATGTGAACTTGTTGTATTACCTGTATCCTGAGATCTAGACCATTTATAAATTTACTGTCTCCGGGAAAGCTATGTGCAAAATCATGACCTTTCAGACGATTGA
This sequence comes from Aedes japonicus, assembly GCA_034211315.2. Taxonomy (NCBI): domain Eukaryota; kingdom Metazoa; phylum Arthropoda; class Insecta; order Diptera; family Culicidae; genus Aedes; species Aedes japonicus. The sequence continues at coordinate 12,271 of JASCZW010008848.1, forward strand.
CTATAAAATTCAGAATTACCTCACTACGCTGCGCAAGTGTGCATGTAAAATTACCGAAAATTAAGTTCTAGCAATAAATTACTGTCCACTCCTAGAGCCAGTCATGATGATGGGAAATTATCTGCTTCTGACATTATTTTGTCGTATCTGCGGTTATTTTGGTATCTGAGAATTTTAGATTTTTTGCAGTTTGTAGCTGAGGGCGGCACTTTCATTATATTTGCCCTTCATAAATATAATGAAAGTGCCCCCCCCTCAGCTACAAACTGCAAAAAATCTAAAATTCTCAGATACCAAAATAACCGCAGGAGTTTTTTACGATCCTCAAGTGTGGGAAATGGTGGAGGATGTAAAATTTGAAAATCGTCTCTCACCGGTCCAGAAAGTGGTATGGACAAGCTTCAAGCTTTTGTCAAACCATAAAACTAACAATTATCAGAAGATCGTCGAGAATTTAGTGGAAATCTTTGGAATGATGGGATGCCTTTTGTCCTTGAAGTTACATATTTTGGAATCCCATCTTGATAAATTCAAATAAAACATGGCAGCATACTCGGAGAAGCATGGGGACAGATTTCACCAGGATATCAAACTATTTGAAGTTCGTTAAAACAAGCACTGTCATGCAGCTATCAAGGATGATTAAATCTAGAATTTAATGACCAGCATCCCTGGAACCTCATCTAAAGGGCGATACGGTCAAAATTTGGTCAATATCAACTTGACGTATTTCTTTCAATTTTGCATTTAAAAAACCTGAACACCCCTCATTTTGAAGGTGTTTGTGTGTAGAATGTTGCTCCTATTTTGATTTTGGAATTCACTCTTCAGTTGTCAAAATGCCGTCCAAGAAAGAAGAGCAGCGTATCAAAATTTTGCTCGCGCATCGCGAAAATCCGAGCTACTCGCATGCAAAGTTGGCAAAATCGCTAAAAGTTGCCAAATCAACCGTTACAAATGTAATTAAAGTGTTTGGGGAACGTTTGTCGACAGCCAGGAAGTCTGGATCGGGGGGAAATCGAAAACCGGAATCCGCTGAGACGACAAAGAGAGTTGCCGGTAGTTTCAAGCGAAAACCTAACCTATCTCTCCGAGATGCCGCAAATAAGCTGGGTGTATCGTCTACAACCGTGCATCGAGCCAAAAAACGAGCCGGACTATCGACTTACAAGAAGGTAGTGACTCCAAATCGCGATGATAAACAAAATACGACGGCCAAAGCGCGATCCCGGAGGCTGTACACGACGATGCTGACGAAGTTTGACTGCGTGGTAATGGACGACGAAACCTACGTCAAAGCCGACTACAAGCAGCTTCCGGGACAGGAGTTTTATACGGCAAAAGGAAGGGGAAAGGTAGCAGATATTTTCAAGCACACGAAAGCATTTTCATAGCTTCCGGGACAGTCAACCAAGAAATTTACGTGAAAGAGTGTTTGAATAAACGTCTGCTGCCTTTCCTGAAGAAACACGGTTGTTCCGTACTGTTGTGGCCGGATTTGGCATCTTGCCATTACGGTAAAAAGGCCATGGAGTGGTACGCCGCCAACAACGTGCAGGTGGTTCCCAAGGACAAGAACCCTCCCAACACGCCAGAGCTCCGCCCAACTGAGAAATACTGGGCTATTGTCAAGCGGAACCTAAAGAAGACCAAAAAAACTGCTAAGGACGAGCAGCAGTTCAAGGCAAACTGGCTTTCTGCGGCGAAGAAGGTGGACAAGGTGGCTGTATAAAATCTGATGGCAGGGGTCAAGCGTAAGGCCCGGCAATTCGGATTTGGAAAAGCGGAAGCCTAACTGAATATTTTTCCTGAATTTTATACTAATTGAACTTGAAAAAGCAATTTAATTTGATTTTTTAAATAAACGATTTCACCGATTTACACGCGTTTTCCCTTGACCAAATTTTGACCGTATCACCCTTTAGAAAGCAATCAGCTAGAAAAAAAAATGCAATTATGATAATGTTTTGTAAATATTATCTGTAAATAAATACACCAAAAAAAATCAACCTCATTTAACCTGTGATTTTTACTCACAAACTGATAGACATTTTTTATCTTAAGGTCAGATGAAGTATTCAAAACTTGTCTACGGCATACACAGTCATCCCAATAGTATTATAGGTATTAAAGGCCAGCCGATGCTTCAAATTGGTTTTAAACATGATTTAATAACTTTCAACCTTCACATTTCATTTTAAAGGATGCCAATAACATTCTTCTGCATGCTTGGATATGCAGTTTATCAATTTTTCCGATAGATGTCAGTAGGCTCCCGTCAGCTGGTAATTTGTTGTTGTTTATGCCGTAGTCAGAAAACGCCGGTCCTTCAAAATAAGAAAAAAAAAAAACCGTGTAAATAGTTATTTGTGTGAGAAAAATTGATGAGCATCGAGAGAATAGCATATATTCAATCAATTTCATTAAAGTCATGCCACAATCTCAATTCCTACGTAAATATATGAAGTTTTTTATTGACCCATAATGCTGGTAAAAGAATTCACTTCTCCCAGTATTATTGGTCAGACACATGGATTAACAGTATTTTGCTGATTTTTTATGTGTGCTATTTTAATTTGTTTTCGGTACAACTAAAAAACATTCCAAAAACACGGAAAAACAAAAATGGAAATTTTATGAAGCTAGTGCTTTACATCGTGCTTATGATCATGCAAAACAAACAGGAAAAGTACACGAAGCTGCGAGAGATCATAAGCTCCCCCACAGTACACTTCAACGGTAGCTTCGGAGGTCTCCAAAAGCTAATAAACCAGGACCCAATACTGTTCTTCTTCCAGAAAAGTCAAATTTATAACGAGACTTCCGATGGCAGATACAAAAGTTACCAAGGCTCAAATTATTGAATAGTTTCTGGAAGTGAAAGAAAACCTCAATGATGTTGATGTTGACCTCTCGATCTTCAATGATCCATAGCGTGTTTTTAATTTTGATGAATAGGGCTTCCAGTTTATACCAGCTAGGATGCTCACGCCAGCAATGTTTACATCGTGAACAACAGCTGTGACAAAGAGAATTTCACAGTACTTTTCGGAAGCAGTGCTGACGGTGAACTTACGCCACCGATGATCATCTATCCTGGCAAACTAGTAACACGTGAAAGCGATGAGAATATTCTAGCTGGTTGGTCTGTAGGAGTTTCGGATGAGGGATGGCAAACTTGCAAAACATTTTTCGAATACATGGCCAATGATTTCTACAGGTGGCTTTTAATCAACAATATCGAGATTCCTGTCATTGTATTCATCGATGGACACAAAAGCCACGTTAGCATCGAGTTGACAGAGTTTTGTGTGGAAAAGAAAATTTTATTAGTCTCTTCCCAAAGTCGACCAGGTTTCTTCAGTCACAGAAAAAAGTTTTTTTTTTCAAGCCGTCAGTTTGAATATGGTTTGAAGTATTGAAGGAGTTGGTTTCACATAATAGCGACGAAAGGGTAAAAAAGGCAAACTTTGGGAGACTGATGGAAACAGCTGTCGAGAGTTTTTCGAACTCAAAAGAATGCCTCAGAAAAGGTTTCAATCCCTGTGGCATTTGCCCATGGAATGTGAACGAGATTGATGTTAGTACCTTACCTTCGAATGTATCAGAAGAAGAAACCAGAATATCCGATGAAGTTCCAACCACTGCCAAAGCTAATTTTAGGGTTCAAGTGAAAACGTTAGACTTGTATCAACAACAGCTTAAGTTCATTGAAATGAGATTGGATGAAGAGGTGTTCTCTAGGTTCTGACAATTATCTCAAAGATTTTTGGTATGGTCCTTTGGAGGAACTGAAGCTATTCATTTTTTGACATTTTTTGACAAGCTCGATGGCTTGATGTTTACGGAGCCCCTCAACCAGTACGGTAGTGTTTCTTTGGACTTCAGTATGGACGGAAGTGGCGTTTGTATTCCAGCTGAAATGATTAATGAAGAACCAGCGCTTGGTAAGCTTTTTTGAATTCATTTTTTTGTTGAACTAATAACAGTAACTTTCAATTTCAAAGCCTGCCGTTACCCTATACGTAACTATCAACACTTTTTCTTCATTTCTATTCGGTCTAGCAATAAATTACTGTCCACTCCTAGAGCCTCGCACGGAGGTTCTCTCCGAAATGCTGAATCGGAAAATGAGGGAGAGGAAGTAGGATCAATTCCTCAACCCAAGGACCCTTTCGATGATGTGCTCATTTGGCCTATTTAGAGTGGACGTACGGCGCCGGAGCTGGCAGGAGGTCGTAAGCGGTCGTGACATGGCCCCGACTTTCTCGATCGGAGGAGGGACCATACGACGCGAGGTTCGGCAGGTACCGTAAGCGGTCGGGTAGGGAGATCGCGGACGATCTGGACCGCGACCAGACGTCCCGAACCCTGCTTGGATCCAGGAGCATCTCGATCGAATCAGCGTCAGGTCGGCGAAGCTTACTACTAAAGACCTAAGTAGTTAGACATAGTGGGTGCTTATTTAGCACAAAAGCCCCCTCCCCGAAGTAATACCGAAAGGTGGTTCCGGGGAGGGAGAAAGGCTTAAGGCACGGGTGGGCTTTTAGTGGGTCGAGGAGTTGGCACCCTCATCCCCACACCCTGAGTTCTTCAGGAGTCTGGTTGCAGATTTTCCATCCCTCTAAAAAAAAAAAAAAAAAAAAAAAGAGTGGACGACAAGAAAGGTGTTTGCAAGCGACGAATTCAAGAACATGTTCCATCTGTAGCAACTAGTACCAAATGGCTAAAATGGTACAACAAGAAGGATTAGAAGAAAAATCAGGAAAAAGCAAAGCAAGACAGAATCGCGCAAAGAAACAAAAGAAAGATGAAGGAAATCTAAAGATGAACTTAGCAAGGGAAGACACGAAAAAGTTAAAGCAAAGTCAAATGTAGACACGAAGACGAAGCAGAGGATAAAAGAAGAAATCAAATTAAAAACCGAAAAGAAAAATATGAAATGTCCAAGATTAATTCGTGCACATATTGATTATCAACTTGAATCGTGTTTTTCAAAGCCATTTTCTTATGAAATTTCAATGAATTTACATCTAAATTGAGGGATTTCTTTATGTGGTTCTCAAAAGATATCAAAATTTAAATTTTTGATGCCAATTGAGGAAGAAAAATGCAAATCGCCGAAGGTCAAAATACGATTTTCGGTGGTTTTGTCCCTTTAAGAACTTTTTGACTAACCTAAAGGGCGATACGGTCAAAATTTGGTCAATATCAACTTGACGTATTTCTTTCAATTTTGCATTTAAAAAACCTGAACACCCCTCATTTTGAAGGTGTGTGTGTGTAGAATGTTGCTCCTATTTTGATTTTGGAATTCACTCTTCAGTTGTCAAAATGCCGTCCAAGCAAGAAGAGCAGCGTATCAAAATTTTGCTCGCGCATCGCGAAAATCCGAGCTACTCGCACGCAAAGTTGGCAAAATCGCTAAAAGTTGCCAAATCAACCGTTACAAATGTAATTAAAGTGTTTGGGGAACGTTTGTCGACAGCCAGGAAGTCTGGATCGGGGAGAAATCGAAAACCGGAAGCCGCTGAGACGACAAAGAGAGTTGCCGGTAGTTTCAAGCGAAACCCTAACCTATCTCTCCGAGATGCCGCAAATAAGCTGGGTGTATCGTCTACAACCGTGCATCGAGCCAATAAACGAGCCGGACTATCGACTTACAAGAAGGTAGTGACTCCAAATCGCGATGATAAACAAAATACGACGGCCAAAGCGCGATCCCGGAGGCTGTACACGACGATGCTGACGAAGTTTGACTGCGTGGTAATGGACGACGAAACCTACGTCAAAGCCGACTACAAGCAGCTTCCGGGACAGGAGTTTTATACGGCAAAAGGAAGGGGAAAGATAGCAGATATTTTCAAGCACACGAAACTGTCAAAGTTCGCAAAGAAATATCTGGTTTGGCAAGCCATCTGTACCTGTGGCTTGAAAAGCAGCATTTTCATAGCTTCCGGGACTGTCAACCAAGAAATTTACGTGAAAGAGTGTTTGAATAAACGTCTGCTGCCTTTCCTGAAGAAACACGGTTGTTCCGTACTGTTTTGGCCGGATTTGGCATCTTGCCATTACGGTAAAAAGGCCATGGAGTGGTACGCCGCCAATAACGTGCAGGTGGTTCCCAAGGACAAGAACCCTCCCAACACGCCAGAGCTCCGCCCAATTGAGAAATACTGGGCTATTGTCAAGCGGAACTTAAGGAGACCAAAAAAACTGCTAAGGACGAGCAGCAGTTCAAGGCAAACTGGCTTTCTGCGGCGAAGAAGGTGAACAAGGTGGCTTTACAAAATCGGATGGCAGGGGTCAAGCGTAAGGCCCGGCAATTCGGATTTGGAAAAGCGGAAGCCTAACTGAATATTTTTCCTGAATTTTATACTAACTGAACTTGAAAAAGAAATTTAATTTGATTTTTTAAATAAACGATTTCACCGATTTACACGCGTTTTCCCTTGACCAAATTTTGACCGTATCACCCTTTAGTATGTAACATAGATCCTGTTAGCGACAACGATAAGAAAACATAACTGATGAATCCTAGAGGGTTGGAGCTGTTCAGTGGAATACCTGTAACTAGAAATTAGAACTCAGTCGAGTTATTAGTACGAGACACTGCAGAAGTCTGCACATTGTAGACGAAATACGCGTATCTGTCAAGATAAGCAAAGGTAGTTGGAAGTAAATGGAAGATACTAATTTTTCTTCTAATTTCTAGTTACATCATTGATGTCTAGATGAACGTGTAATTCATGACATTAAATACGAAATTTTTACCTCGATACCTTATCCTTCCATTGATTAGTTTTCCTGATATTTTAACATGTGAATACAAATAAAATACATGACTGACAATATAGGCATATAATGCTCAAAATCTCATCCCAAAAAGCAAAAAAAAAAAACAGAAACGATTTGAAACCCGTCGAACACCCACCCGATCGGACCTATTCCGGAGAAAAACAAACATCACGAAACATGCGCATCGTAGGTATATCCCGGGAAAGGCACCGAAGAAACAACACAGTCAAAACGTAGAAGCTAAAACAAACTGACGACTCACCGAATTGAATGGGATGATAAATTAATAAATGATGAAGTTTAATGAAATAAACACACTCTCTGGCAGCTAGCAGAGAAAGCAGTGGAAACCGGCTGGGTGGCGGAGCGGCGATCTCAACAGCAGCCACCAGCAGCAGCCAGCAGAAGTTCCACTCAAGTCAGTCAAACACCGAAAGAGAGAAAGAAGCATGGTAGTGGTGTGTGATGTAGATTCGCCCAAATATGGGGCCCTAACAGGTTCCCTCGTATATGTGTAGAGCGTGGTGAGCATACATATGCTGTAGGAGTTTACAAATGCATGAGCCGCGTGCCGGAGCGGGTTGAAAGTGGCGATGCGAGGCGATGCCGATCCAGTCGTGACAGACGACCGACACGGCTCTCTCTAATTAAATTAATTAATTCCAGTATTGGACACTAATTGAAACGGAATGTGCTTGTTGCTTGGGAGTTGGACTCGGTGCAAGCGGGTTAACCGAAATCGTTGATTCGTATTTCGGTTGGGTGTGCAAGTATGGCTATCAGCTATTTCAACCAACTAAATCTAAACAGTAGATTCACAATGCAGATTATAGAGAGGCATCATTCGATTGATTGATCCAAATTTTACATTGTTTGTCCGATTCACACGAGGCCAGGAGCCGAAATTTGCAAGACATATTGGGCAAATTATATTGTGCATGCAACTGATAATAACCTTTACAATAAAGTATTAAAAGTTTGAATGTTTGAACGTATTTCAGATATTTCCATTCGGCCATCATGCGCAGAAGCTCCTCTACGAAATCTTATTGACCATACGGTAGAACGTCACTTCAAGACACTGTATAAATATATTGCACCGTGCACTCATGAACAGGGAAATTTATCTGTAATTTTCAAATGGGGATTGTATGGTTCTGACGTTATAAAATGATATTTTTTGAAAAAGTTGGCGATGAGGTTATAGTGAAGCGGAACCTATACTGACCATAGTACATATGTGCATCATATTCTGTAGTCATCCGTGTTTACAATCGACGTAATCGCTTGATTTTGCCAAACTATTTTATTATGACTCTTATTTGAATGAAATGGGTTTGGCTAAAAATCGCCCAAAGTTGAACTATTTAATTTTTCCATAGGTTCTATAAATAATAACATACTTCTAATAGTAGATTATTTCAATATTTCCGAAAAATAAAATTCCACATTTAATAGTATTTTTCCATCTCTGTTGAATTTGGCGGAACTGCTCACGTACTGTATAGCATACACATCAAACGCTTGTGTGCGTGTTCAATCATTTATGGAGCATTATATGCCCAACGTTATGGTGAGTCTTGTTGTCAATAATCTCATGGAAGAATAACAAACAAACGCTTTCATTTTGTCTTGGTTATATGCATGCTACCCAACACACGTGAAGTGCTGTCAAATGATCTACTTCATTTTTGGGTGTAGTAGTGGAGAGCGTTAACTTGTTTATATTTTTTCTTGATGAAAATCAGTACCATTAACATATGTTCACAGATGGGATTAATGTTTTTCGTGATATTCTTAAACTAGATACACAGCAGTGGCAACTTTTCCGTATTAAATTGGAAGAAAATTATCAGAATCAAATGTTTTGTGTGTTGCTAAACGATTAACGGTAAGTGAACGAATAAATTGTAAATAACATGTGTATTAGTGTTCGGTATTCAGTGCATATTCACCGATTTTCACTGGAGGTCTGCGTATTGAGCTCAAGATATGTTCCGCTTCCCTATAATGTAAGGACTCGCACATTTTTTTTTTATTTGCCTGGTTCCTTTGCGAATACATTTCAACACATTCTCCGGCGAACGACAAGAAGTTTGGAGCGACAACTGTCCATCATCCATCAATTTGTGCCACCCCAATCAAAATGGTTTCCAAAAGGAAACTGCAGATCTCATTAAACGAGAAGTTAAGAATATGATGTTACTAATACAACATTTGAAAGCAACCAAATTGACTATAAATAGAATTTCTGTAAATGATCCTTCTGCGTTAATTTTGTATGGTCGATGACAAAGTTATCAACAGCTGCACTGGAACAAGTTCGCAGGCTTGCAACCTTGGCGGAGCATCAGGCAAAGCACTCAGTAATCCCATTGAAGCATAAATATGTCACGATCGGTAAAAAAATTATAACCACTCCGGTTATGCATACTTACATAAGAAGTATGGAGCTTCTGCTTAATGTTGCGTACAGAATCTCACTTATAAAATGGCGTATAAATAAAGGCAATGAAACCTTTCTAGAATGGCAACGTTCAATTTAAGAAAAATTTAAAAAGATTGGGTTGAGAATAAGTGAACCTTTGCCATCCGGAGGTAGCTGCTATTTTCTTCTTTATCGGGAGGTAGATCCATAGACTAACTCTAAGACCAGTAGGTCTCATACAAATACGATTTTTTTCTTGGCTCAGTCAGTACTAGCATCGGTCCCAAGCTCGGTCCCAAGCTCGGTCCCAAGCTCAATAATGCGCCCCTAATAATGAACTCACATGAACACACTCTCAAATGTTCTGTCAAAATAACACAGCAAATCAAAACAAAGGCGCAAATGTGTACAGGAAGGTGCTGGTTTCAAGGTGTACCTCAGACCAAGGGGTTCTACAACAGTGAACCAATTTCAAATCGCTAGTAGCATATTGATTGTTGGTAGATCCCTTTACCTTCATTTTTTTCATCAGGTAACACAAATGATGGCAACATTGCCAGACGATTTTTTTAAGGTCCAGAAACAACGGCAAGAATTACAGGACTTGAGGTGGACATCGTTCGTCGAGTCGCTACACTTCATCGTGCGCTATCTTCGAAGTAAGAAATCGACGGCAAACCATTCGAAACCTATGTTATTCACAGTTCACAGGATCTTGGTACTTGGATCGGCAATAATAAGTCATTGTGAACTTCCTATTGGACTATTGTCAGAAGAAGCACAAGAGTGTCGGAACAAATCAATCAGAAAATTTCGGGAGCACCATTCTCGACTCTTCAGCCACCTGGCGAACATCGAAGATGTATTTAAAAGAGTTTTGCTAACCTCTGACCTCGTGATGACACTACAAAAACAGTTTCTTCAAACTGGTAAAAATCAATTTTCTGAATCCGTTCAAAACCTGTTGAAATTATGGGAAATATGTATTGGGCATAATTTAAAAATTTAAAGGTCACATGTGGTACTTTTTGATACTTGGGTAGTTTTTTGCAACAATTTGCAATTTTTTGAGAAAACTGCTTTTGAGATTCCTGATATTTTTCAATATTTTGGCTAATATTTCGCTTGTTATGTCCCAAAACTATGAAAACTTTTCCAAAACATACGCAAATTATTAGGTTCAACACATACGTGGTATCAAAAATAATATATTTGACGAATATATGAAAATTAGTACAAAATACGTTAATTTCAGTAAAATTTTACAAAATTAATTGTAACTTTGTTATTTGAAGACATAGAATTTTGATGTCTTGGATAAACTTGGATGCAATCAGCAAATACCATCAGAGATATGCGTGTTCGCAGCTGCATTCGATCCGCCTACGAATCGGGTCAAGAAGTTGTTCTCAGCAAGCATAACGAAATCGAACGAAATGAACGAGCTGACTCCCGAATTACGGAACAACTTTACTGCGCTTATCAACTCCAACGCATTAGGTCTTTAAATCGCACCGAAAATACTAATGTTTCCGTGCGTCGTTGACTTTTTCGAGCCTCCAATGTGTGGCTCAGCCGAGTCAGTTTCGCCATCACTCGGCAATTTGGCGGCCGTAAATCAAGCTTCGAGCCGAAAGTCTTGGCCCTACCTGTCACGAATTTCCCGTGATATAACGGTCGAGCAGGTGCGAGCTAAAGGGCGATACGGTCAAAATTTGGTCAATATCAACTTGACGTATTTCTTTCAATTTTGCATTTAAAAAACCTGAACACCCCTCATTTTGAAGGTGTGTGTGTGTAGAATGTTGCTCCTATTTTGATTTTGGAATTCACTCTTCAGTTGTCAAAATGCCGTCCAAGAAAGAAGAGCAGCGTATCAAAATTTTGCTCGCGCATTTGCTCGCAAAGTTGGCAAAATCGCAAAAAGTTGCTAAATCAACCGTTACAAATGTAATTAAAGTGTTTGGGGAACGTTTGTCGACAGCCAGGAAGTCTGGATCGGGGGGAAATCGAAAACCGGAAGCCGCTGAGACGACAAAGAGAGTTGCCGGTAGTTTCAAGCGAAACCCTAACCTATCTCTCCGAGATGCCGCAAATAAGCTGGGTGTATCGTCTACAACCGTGCATCAGAGCCAAAAACGAGCCGGACTATCGACTTACAAGAAGGTAGTGACTCCAAATCGCGATGATAAACAAAATACGACAGCCAAAGCGCGATCCCGGAGGCTGTACACGACGATGCTGACGAAGTTTGACTGCGTGGTAATGGACGACGAAACCTACGTCAAAGCCGACTACAAGCAGCTTCCGGGACAGGAGTTTTATACGGCAAAAGGAAGGGGAAAGGCAGCAGATATTTTCAAGCACACGAAACTGTCAAAGTTCGCAAAGAAATATCTGGTTTGGCAAGCCATCTGTACCTGTGGCTTGAAAAGCAGCATTTTCATAGCTTCCGGGACTGTCAACCAAGAAATTTACGCGAAAGAGTGTTTGAATAAACGTCTGCTGCCTTTCCTGAAGAAACACGGTTGTTCCGTACTGTTTTGGCCGGATTTGGCATCTTGCCATTACGGTAAAAAGGCCATGGAGTGGTACGCCGCCAACAACGTGCAGGTGGTTCCCAAGGACAAGAACCCTCCCAACACGCCAGAGCTCCGCCCAATTGAGAAATACTGGGCTATTGTCAAGCGGAACCTAAAGAAGACCAAAAAAACTGCTAAGGACGAGCAGCAATTCAAGGCAAACTGGCTTTCTGCGGCGAAGAAGGTGGACAAGGTGGCTGTACAAAATCTGATGGCAGGGGTCAAGCGTAAGGCCCGGCAATTCGAATTTGGAAAAGCGAAAGCCTAACTGAATATTTTTCCTGAATTTTATACTAATTGAACTTGAAAAAGAAATTTAATTTGATTTTTTAAATAAACGATTTCACCGATTTACACGCGTTTTCCCTTGACCAAATTTTGACCGTATCACCCTTTATAGCCTTGGCACCGACGACGTGGAGGTTTTAGGGCTAGTAGCCAACAGAAAAGACATCAGTTCTCTGTCTTTTATCTCCTTCAAAATTGGACTGAGTGCAGATCTGAAGGAAAAAGCTCTCTCGTCATCAACGTGGCCGAAAGGCATCTATTTCCGGGAAATTAAGGATAGCAGATAAGCCGCAAATTTTTTTAAACCTTCTCAAACTCCGACTCTTGCATCACTTGGAAACCGTACGTCCCGAACTGTACAGTCAGCGTCGGGATATGGCGCCATGGAGGAGGAATAACTAAACCGCGACGCGCAGTAATCAGTACCATGGAGACTTCTTCTCAGTTCGACACAGTCCCTCCTTTTGCTGTCATCGTTCATCGTAGTCGTCGCGGTCCTGATGTTGCTTCTGACAAAGAGGTTCTCCAAACTGCGAATTCAGTACCCGCAATTTGTAGAACGTACTCTTCCTGATGAATCGTCCGATTCCAGCGATCTTTTTCCTGCTGATGTTTCCATTAGACCGCCGTTATCAACGTCCACCAGTCCGCTACACACCTGTCATCTCACCCAAGCTCGTCATCAACATACATCGTCCGTAACTTCAACCGGTTTGGGACGCTCGTCACAACGCAGTGTAGAAGCCCTGGACCCTCCTAGCTCAGCTGTGCCCAATGCCGGTCTCAACGATGTTCTAATTGCTAGTTCCAGCCGTCAAAGTCGTCCCAGCCCTAAGTCAAGTGATGCGGACAGGGCTCTCCAAGCTGCCATCTATTGCAAGTATCCTTCACCTAATGACGTTGCTCGGGCTGATGCTGCCTCATCTTTCAGATCGCTGCCTGCCGAATCCTCTGCCCCCTCATTGACCGCCCTTCTGTACTACCAGAACGTAGGTGGTATCAACAGTTCACTCGCCGAGTACCAGTTGGCATCCAGTGACGCTTGCTACGATGTTTACGCCTTCATGTTTCATTAGCGAAGAATTTAGCCAAAGATGTTCTGTTATGCGAGCTCCGACACCGCTTGTCAAAAGCTTCAGAAATCATTCCCCTCTGCTTCGGACACTGGAGTTTAATCCTAAGTACAGCTTCCATGACAACATCGAACAGGTTCATTATGACTTCACTCATGCTGATTTCGAGCAAATCAACAATTTTTTCACCGCCTTGAATTGGATCACGACCCTTGCAAACGGGGATGCGAATTTTGCTACTTCGACTATGTGTAGTATTTTGCTGTACGCCGTTGATCAATTCGTGCCTAAGAAACTCAACCGTAAGCCTCTCAAATCTGCTTGGTCAAATTCCTCAAACATTTGAAACGAGTTAAATGGGCTGCTCTGAGCAAACACAGCTAATATTGCACCGATTCTACGAAGACAAACTACGCACGCGCCATGGACGATTAGAAACACCTCAATAACAGCTTGTACAACTCTCATCCGTCTCAATTGCAGAAGCAGCTCGTGAATGAACAACGGAAGGAAACCGGATTACCCTCCACTATGACTGACGACACTCATGAAGCTGACTCTGTCGCGGATATCGCCAACTTGTTCCGTGCGCAGTTCAGCAGTGTCATCTGCGACGAAATTGTGGATGCCGAGGGCCTCGAACCTGCTACCAACAATGTTCCCCCATAGTGATCCATAGTGATATGGTGATTTCAGCCGGGATTTCAGCAGATGAAAAATTCAACTGGATGCGGTCCTGACGGTATTCCTTCAATTGTCCTAAAGCGTTGCCTCAACACACACACATAGCAATTTCCAAACACGACAAAATGGGGGTTTACGATCATTGTTGAACTGGCTCCGCTCATACCTGACTGGTAGAACTATGTCTGTGAAGATATCAGATTATGCCTCTTTCAGCTTTTCTGTAACATCCGGCGTTCGGCAAGGCAGCCACCTTGGCCTATTCCCGTTCCTGTTGTATATGAACGACGTGAACTTGACCCTCAGATGCCTGAAATTATCCTACGCGGACGACCTAAAACTGTACTATGTCATAAAATGTCCAGGAGACGCCCACTTTCTTCAGCAGGAACTACGACTGTTCGACGACTGGTGCCGGATCAACAGAATGTCCTTAAATGTATCCAAATGCTCGACTATCTCCTTTGGCCGTAAACGTGCAAAGTATCTCCACGACTAAATCTTTCGAGGAACATGCTTGAAACGTGAAACAACAGTCAAGGATCTGGGAGTAATGCTCGACTCTAAAGTGTCATTCAAGAACCACATTGCTTACTTTGTTCCTAATAGCTCATCGCAGTTGTGTCTGAAGGCACTATACTGCTCTTTGGTTCGTCTTTTTTTGGAGTACTGTGCTGTCGTTTGGTTCCCTATCTACCAAAATGCAACCCAGAGGATCGAAGCCGTTCAGCGAAGGTTTATACGCTTTGCTTTGCGACATCTTCGTTGGCAAGACCCTCGGAGATTGCCAAGCTTCGAAAGCCGGTGTAAGCTCATTAAGCTGGAATTGTTGGATGGGAGGCGTATGGTGGCCAATGCGTGTTTCGTTCCTTCTTCTTCAGGGAAACATCGACTGTTCCGCTTTACTTAGTCTTTTGAACATCGACGACACTCGACGACGAAAGCTACGATTACAATCTTTCTTCCTAAACCGGCACTCAAGGACCAACTACGGCAGACACGTCACATTTTCAACAGCTATTATAACGTGTTTAATTTTAATGTATCCCGTGAGGTTAATAAGCGTTGTTTCCGAAGATGTATGTGTTAATTGTTGTATGTAGGGGGGCGACCCTGGCGTTGTGGTTAACATCCATACCTCTCACGCCAAAGTCACGAGTTCGAATCTCACCCCGGAACAAGTTACGAAAATACCCCAAAAAGGAATTTGAGTGACAACGGCGGGAGATGAACCAGCCCAGGGCTAAAAATCTCGATAATAAAAGAAAAAAAAACATTGTTGTATGTAATTCAATTTTATCTTGACATTAGGATACACCTTTTTATCTGTTGACGAGTCAATAATAAATAAATTAATAAATAAACTTTCTTTTATGTTCTGAAGCTTTGCCGAAAACATCAAACCTCTAGAAGGCGATATAAGAATTTAGTATCGCAGCGCCACCCTAGCGATGAAAATTGGAACTAATTTTGATTACCAAATTGTGGCGCAGATAAAGTTGAGCAACAATGCTTAAGCAATCATCTCTATAAAATGCATTCTCAAAGTGCTAGAAGTTTTGTCTTGCTAATTTCGGCTCCTGGCCCAGTGTGGATTGACATTTAATGAAAAAAAAAGTTCCATTTCCTCAAATACTGCGAGGGAGTGTACACATTTTTGACTACATAATAAGTTAGGGGAGGAAATGCTATGTGATACAATATCGTTTACAAAAGAGATCATGGCAAATTCCCTTCATTTTTTTAGAGTTTGAATGTCAATAAGCATACATCGCGCTTCGTGAGACGGAAGTGGAAATGTTGTCCAGCCTAATTTACGGAGAGCTTACAGAAGAAATTGTTTTTGTACTGATTCTTATCGTTCTTCATGTGTTTTAATAAAAAAAGACCATATGACACGACAATACTCTAGAATAGACCTGACTTATGCAAGGTACAATATTTTCATCGTATATGAAAGTTGTGACCAAGACGTTACTCTATGGATAATTGTGTAGTAATTAAATTAAGCTAAAATAAAATTGAGCTTAGAATCTACAAGAACACATCTACAAGAATGTAAGACATATCATTGACAAGAAGATAAAAAGTAGAGGACCTAGATGTGAGCCTTGATGAACTCCAGATAATACATGAACAGAGTGTGATTTTTCCCTTTTAAAACTAACTAAAGGGTTTTTCGGTCAAAATTTGGCCGACCCAAACTTGACGCATTTCCTTTCATCGTGCATTAAAAAATTTTGCACACCCCTTGTTTTGAAGATGTGTGAGTGTAGCATCATGCCTCTATTTTGATTTTAGAAGAGAAGCAACGCATCATAATTTTGCACGTGCATGGCAAAAATCCAAACTACTCTCACGCCAAGTTGGCGAAATTGTTGAATGTGGCTAAATCAACTTTTACCAACGTATTAAAAGTGTTCGGTTAACTTTTGTCGACAGCCAGGAAAGCTGGCTCGGTGGTACATCGAAAGCCGGAGGCCACAGCGACGACAAAAAGAGTTGCCCGCTGTTTCGAGCGCAACCCCATCTCTCCGTCCGAGATGTCACAAAGAAGCTGGGATTGGCGCCTTCAACCGTGGATAGAGCTAAAAATGAGCTGGGCTGTTGACTTACAAGAAAGTGGTGACTCCAAAACGTGACGATAAACAAAACACGTCGGCCAAAGCACGACTGCGAAAGTTGTACACGACGATGCTGACGAAGTTTGATTGCGCGGTACAAGATGATTTAAATTACGTCAAGGCAGACTTTAAACATCTTCTTGGACAGGATTTTTTAACGGCAACCGGGCAGGAAGAGGTGGCAAATATTTTTAAGCACATTAAACTGTCAAAGTTCGCAAAAAAATCTGGTGTGGCCGGCCATCTGTACCTGTGACTTGAAGAGCAATGTTTACATTGCAATCGGAACTGTCAACCCGGAAATTCATCTGAGCGAAAGCCTACAAAAACGTCTACTACCTTTCCCGAAGCGACACAATTGTTCCATTCTATTTTGGCCGGATTTGGCATCTTGCCATTACGGAAAAAGACCATGGAGAGGTATGCTGCCAACAACGTTCAAGTGGTGTCCAAGGACTAGAAACCTCCCAACACGCCAAAGCTCCGCCCAATCGAACAATATTGGGCCATCGTTAAGCGGAACCTTAAGAAGACTCAAAAAGCTGCTGTGAGCGAGAAACAGTTCAAGGCAAACTGGCGTTCTGCGGCGAATTAAGTGGACAAGGAGACTGTACAAAATCTTATGGCAGGTGTTAAACGAAAAACCCGGCAATTCGCATTCGGTAAAAAGGAAGATTAGCTGAATATTTCTCCTGTATTCAGTAATAACTGATTTGAGGAAAGAAAAAAAAATTGATTGAGGAAAGAAAAAAAAATTTGACTTAAGAATAAAAACTTTGATCGATTCACACACATTGCTGTTTGGCCAAATTTTGATTTGAACACCCTTTACCTGTATCCGATTTATTCAATATATAGAAAATTTATCCTCATTTAGGAAATTTATCCTCAAACCATTTTATTCGTAATTCGAAGAGTAACAGAAGAATGTCAATCCGGTCAAAGGCCATGCTAAAATCAGTGTACAGCGATTCGGCATGGTTGCTGTTGTCCATTGCGTACAAATTCTAACAAGCTTGTGGAAGTTGGACATCATTTGAAAAAAAAAAAACATTTTCTACTTGGCTAAGATTTTCTATTGACGATAGCTTCGAAAAGCTTTGGGATGCAAGCCATAATAGCAATTCCACGGTAATTGTGCATATCAGATTTTGTTTTCCTGACATATAAATAGGTACATATTAGGTATGAGTTTTTCCCAAATTTTGGGAACTGACCTGAATCAAGTGACAAATTGAAGAGCCAGAATAAACGCGAAGTTAGTTCAAATGCAAGATTTTTCATAAATGCTGGAGTGATTCCATCAGGACCCGCACCTTTCGCAGCATCACGATTTTTCAAACCAGCAAACATGTCTTGAACATGTACCTGACTATCTCTTATGTCATTTGAGGATGCAGGAAAGAATGGAAAGTAATCTAATAATCTGTTCTTAAATTATACTATTCCAATTCTGAATTGATTGCTGAATTCAGGTGATCATAGATTTTAAGAAAATTTTGCAGATTGATACTAGATTTGTATATTTTGTAAGTTTTGTGATTCTTTTTCTTGCGATCTTTTTTTTTATTAATTAATGATTAATGATATTTCTGTTGAACTTTTTTTAAGAGGTACGTTTCATTAACTATTTCCAATTTGCATCCTTATCATTTTTTTTTGAGTTTTTTAATCAATTTGTTCAAAAAATAACACCGCACAAGCTATTTGAAGTTTACATGGGAACTATTACTATATTGTGAGCTCATAGCGTAGTCGAAAAAATCGTCTGTTTTTCAGGCTGGGAGTCAAGGAATCGATTCCCGATACAGTCGAATAACTTTTCAGATAGGAAATTCTTTTGTCTGCTCTGAAATACACTAAGATTTTTTTTTGCGCGGGGCTACGTTCCACTTTTAGTATGGAACCGTGTAAAATAAGACTAAATAGAGTTGATAAATTAACATGCTTGTACATTTTATATTGCTTCGATTTTGTTTGTAAGCGTTATCTTTCCATACAATGGTCAAAATACAGTTTTTAAAATTTTGAGTATTGGCACCAAAAATTGTGATTTTTTTAAAAAGCTGCCATATGATTACTCTAGGCCCAAAGCGTAAAATGTGATTTGAATTAGGTCGATAAGTTGTTCCGAAAACAACCCGTGTGAAAAAAAACCGTGCGAAAGAAAAAACCTTAGTGTATTAGTGTATTATTGGAACTGCCACACACTATACGATAGGATGCTTTTGAAAGGGCAAAGATAGCTCTCTATTCTGTTCTAAAGCCTGTCCACGTTAAATTTCGGACACTTTTCTTTCATTGTAGGTTTTTAATTAATTCACGGATCGCTGAAACGTTTTGCTTGTGACAGCTGAAGCTATTCCATGATACAACATGTTTACATTCTTATTCTTTCTTCTTTAGTATTTCAAGATTATTGCTTTCACAGCTAGCTTATTGTTTGCTCTCAACTTAGTGTTCTTGATGGACTTCCACTGTAATTAATTGAGAGCTCTCGATGCCAAGTACCATTTTTTTTATTTTTTTTCCTCTCTCCAATCCATCCTCAAAAAATGTCACCCCTTACAACCTCGGGTAAACCGCGAGTAAACGGCCCAAGTCATACTAACGCTAGTATTAAGAAATTCATTATATAATAAAAAAAATGAATTATCGGCTCCGTAAAGCTAAAGCAATTGAGCCTGCGAAATAAATGAACTAGTAAAAAAGTACCATTTTCGCCTTAGTGGCATACGCTATGCCCAGGGAGTCGAGAAATTGTCTTTATCGAGACCAGGAATCGAACCCATCCACCTCCATCATGGTGTTACTTTGTATTTTTTTTTTTTAATCAGTTCGTTTATTTGTTAAGCTCTGTGTTACTTTGTAGCTAAGCCTTTACCAACTGAGCTAAGGGAACACCCTTACATTCTTGTTACATTAAGTAAAATGGCGTTGAATTAAGTGGAAGTGCGTTCCGCATTTTGTACGAACGGTAGCAAAGTACGAATTTATCGGTACGCGATCTTGCCAAGAATCTAAAACTACCGAAAAGTACCGTGCTTTGTGTTTGCAAATCATTTGGCCAGCGCTTGACCATAGACTAACTCTAAGACCAGTAGGTCCCATACAAATACGATTTTTTTCTTGGCTCAGTCAGTACTAGCACATCGGTCCCATGCTCGGTCCCAAGCTCAATAATGCGCCCCTGATAATGAACTCACACGAACACACTCTCAAATAATTTTTCAAAATAACACAGCAAATCAAAACAAAGGCGCAAATGTGTACATCAAGGTGCAGGCTTCAAGGTGTACTTTGGACCAAGGGGTTCTACAACAGTGAACCAAATCGCTAGTGGCATATTGATTGTTGGCTTGACTGTAGATCGGAAGGGTGGAAGTTGAACAAATCGATGCTGCCGACAAATGGACAAGAATGTGGTAGCCATTATTGAGAAAAATCCCATTTTTCTGTGGCAAATGTGGCTCGCAAAGTTGGGATGTCAAAATCATACGAACAAAAAGCGAAGCAGAGGCAAGGAATGAAGGTGTACAAGGTGAAAAAGGTGCTCAACCGTGATGACAAGCAAAATTGCAGTGCAAAAAGTCGTGCTACGGAGCTTTACACCATTTTTTTTTGCAAACATTTTCTTGTATCATAATGGACTACGAAACATTCGTCACAAAGATTTTAAACAGCTTCCTGGTCTGATTTTTTATACCGCAATGAAGTGGAATGCCACTGCATTTTCGAACAGATAAGGTGTTCAAATTTCCGAAGAAGTAGTTGATTTGGCAGGCCATATGTAGTTGAAAAGTTTCGTCTATACCAGCACTTCCAATAAAGATGTGTCCGGGAAGTAATATCTGCAGAAGCAGTTGCTACCGTTTATCAGAAGCCACAACTCTCCAGCTCTGTTTTGACGTGATTTGGCTTCCTGGCACTATGCGAAATCCGTCCTGGAATGGTATAAGGTACACGAGGTCAAATACGTGCCAAAAAGAAAGGCAACCCACCAAACTGTCTAGACCTTCGCTCAATAGAGATGTACTGGGCTCTAGTTAAGCGAAAAATCTTCGAAACTAAAAAGAAAAATAATACCGATGATCAAGAGGAGATAGAGAATCGTCACAGCAGGTTAATCTGCGAATACCGTACGGAACCTGATGGTGGGTGTACTAAAGAAAGTTCGAGAATTTTACAGAAAGAAGGATCAACATATTAATCAACTGTTTCTCATGTAGATTTAACTCTATTAATGTGAAATAAACAATCGGGTTTGTTGAATTATGTGTACATATGTGCTGTTCTTATTTTGGTGTCCGAAATTTAACGTCGTCAGGCTTTAGTTAAATAATTAATATTCGAACATTGTAGAACAATACTTAATATTCAAACATTCTAGTATTTCCACAACCAAGAGCATTCATCAAACGTGGAAGGCAGCTGTTTTATTTGAAGGTATTATTTTTTTCCCTATTTCCGGTAATGATGGAAGCGTCAGATAAAAATCAAACATGGCCAAGCAGCTCGGTCGGAATCGAAGCAAGCGCTTTCAATATCGTGTTCTCGAGTCCACCCACTTCAAACATCTGCCCCTTTCCATCTTGTGCCGACCGAGGACGAGGGCGAGGACAACGGTTTTGTCTTCTCTTTGTGAATGCATATTATTGCCAACTCTCTTTTAATCGTACCTTCGGGATTTGAGGGGTTTCAGTTTTCGACCAGAGTGAACTCATGTGTGAGCCAAGGACAGCAGCAGCCAACTGGAAAGGATAAATTAGTTTGCCAAGCTGAAATAATGATTGTTTATTTTTAGATTAGAATTTAGTATATCGATTCGGAGTCATTTTTTTGACCAATTGTTGGATCCAATTTCTAACTATTATATGGTTCTCATAATATTTTATATAGATGATATAGCACTAGCTCTGTGTCTGCACACATATCCGTTATAACATAATTTTTGTGAATTATTATTGAACAAAGTTCATTTATATAAACTTCGTAAAGGGTAAGTCAATTAAAGCAAGGTTCTTAATTTTGATAGTTGTACCAAGAAGTAAGACAGCTCATAATCAGGACCTATTTGAGTGCTGTTTTCGTGGTACAAATGATTTCCGGGATGCTTGGAAGGTTCGAACTGAACATTGTGATTTCGGTTGCTGAACCAATTATTCCGACAATGATGTCCAGTGTGAAGCGTCCCCGGCGGCTCGACCCTATCGAGTAGAAGTGTTATTGATACCTAGACAAGGGGCGTCTCACATGAATTCGATCAAATATATTTAATAAAGCTTACTCGAATTATTCGAACATACTGCATCAACTTCATTCGTTGCACATTACTGCACAGAAAATGCGACGCACCGTACAACATACCGTTTATAAAATAGAGCAAAAAAGATAGTGATAGCTTTGTGGTTCAAGATATTAAAATAAAATAAACGCCTTTCTCGAATAGAATCTTTCTATACGTTCGGTGTTTAAGATGTTTTAGTTGTTTATTATAGAATATTTAATATAATATAAGGTGAAAATGTATATATGTCTTGGATCGTTTGGCTTTGTCTCATTGATAGTGTTCTACATGGTGCGGCAGAAAATAATGCGAAAATGTTCAAACTTGAGTTTTGGGTTAATTCGTGTAGCTAGTGACTAATTTCTGTCGAAAGTGTATTTGTTTATGTTTGCTTTCAAGTGCTGCATCCAAACATTCTATTTGTTTTATTGAAAATTCGTCAAAATGTTTGCGAAAGAATTGACCACCAGTTTGTTGCTCGCCCAGAAGAAGCCGAAAAAGATTGTCAAGGTGGTAGGGTGCCATTTGGCAACACTTTACCACACAAAATGATGATCCTAAGCAGATGAAGCCAGGAAGCGGACGTCCGCGCTTTGCACGCACGCCGAACGTGATCAAATCGGCCCGTGCAAAAAATGCTCGCTACTCGGTGCGTTCCATAAAACTTGCAAAGGAAGCCAATATTTCGGAGAAATCCATGCGGAGAATCATCAAAGAAGACCTGCATGCATCTTCCCGAGCCAGAGTGAAACGCCACTTGATTACGGATCGGGTCAAGGAACTACGAGTGACTTGTTCCAACAGATTGCTTTCCTTGTTGAAGAAGAAATAAATGATAATCTTGTTTTCCGACGAAAAGCTTTGCAGCATCGATGCTGCGGCCAACAGCCGCACGGACCGATTCATATCACCGCAAAAAATGGAGAACATTCTGGAAAAAGTGAAATTCAAATTTCAAACCAAACATCCGGCAAAAGGGTATACGCATCATAATATTGGACAAATTTTCATTAACAAATTGAAAAATGCTCCCTAAAATTGCTCGTTAAATTCAACAAAATATAACCATAAAGTATATGAAATGTTCCATAGACATTTGAAAACAGCTCCATAGAATAATGAAAATTGAGCATTGAAAACCCGGATATGTTAATTAATGATAGATGCAATGCTAAATATATCATGTATAATCTGACAATGGTTTACTTGAAAAGTAACCTTAAGCATCAATTAGTGTACCATACGGATGATGAAAAGTACCTTGATCTTGTATGGTACATTAATTGAAGCTTAAGGTTACTTTTCAACTGGATCACTGTCAGATTGTACATACTATATTTAGCATTGTATCTAGCATTAATGAACATATCCGGGTTTTCAATGCTCAATTTTAATTATTCTATGGAGCTTTTGTCACATGTCTATGGAACATTTCATATATTTTATGGTTATATTTTGTTGAATTTAACGAGCAATACATTTCATTTTAGGGAGCGTTTTTCAATTTATTATTGAAAATTTATCCAATCTTATGATGCATTTATAGGGCTGCCGTTTGCAAATGCCGCCTGTTTTCATTGATGCTGGAGTTAAAACCAATACCGAAGTGTATATCGGTATTTTAAAGGACCAAGTGCTTCCCTGGGTGAAGGCCAATTTTTCTGAGGACCAAAAAGTTGTCCTATAGCAGGATGCAGCGCCGTGTCATACGTCCAATCGAACCCAACAATGGTTGAACGATAACATGAAGTTTTGGCCGAAGGATTTATGGCTCCCTAGCAGTCCGTTGGATTTTTCGATTTGAGCATATGTTGAAGCACGAGCCTGCAAAACATCACACCCTAGAGGGAAAACTCTGAAGTCAACAATAACACGCACATGGTAGTCATTGTCGGAGGACTACGTTCGAAAGGCATGCTCTTGGTTCCGAAGTCGGCTCGAGGATGTTATTAATAAAAATGGAGGACACATTAAATAAATTTGTTTTAAAAGACTTTATAAAGATAACTGCACTTGAAAATGTTAATATTATTGCTTGAATTAGTTGAAAATGGGATTTGAAAGAAATAAAACAAAATGTTACAATGATTTTTTTTCGGATTTAGACATGATTTCATGTTATACAACAAGTTTTTCTTTGGCTAGATTTTGCTGTGGTCGTACCTTAGATATGAGAATTACTGCTAACCCTTATCGTTGTCGTCATGAGTTGAGTAGGCATTCTGAGAAAAAAAAAACTGCAAATGAAATACTGATCTCAATTATAATCTTTCCAATGCTCTAATTTAGATGCGTTTAGGTTTGAAAGTTCTTCGAATTTTGCTTGTCTTTAACAATGTTGAAGAACGATTTTAGCTTCAATATTGTTTTCAACCTGAATGTGAAGTAGGCATTAGCAATGGGTGGACGTGTTTTATGTTTTCGCTGTCATTATTTTTCGTTAATTTTTGAAAAAAAAATAGTGAAATTGATATGCGTTTGAACCTGAATAAAAGTGGCGGTGTGTCGTTGAAAAGAGGACTATGCTTTAAAGGCGTTACACTACCCGGCATTCGAGTTAGAAGACAATCCAGCAGCCAGCAGCCAGCATTTCTTCTCAGCCGAGTATTATATACTGGCAACGTAATCCAACATCCAGCCCAATGTGTTGGTCTCGTCGGAATTAGATGAGTAATAATCGGTATCGAAGGTAGTAAACCGCATTTAAGTTTCATTGCGAGTAAGTCTGTAACGGCGCTAGAAAGCTGGAAAAGAGCAGATCTACGCAAGAACTCGTATCACGTATGTGTATGATCAGATCGTGAAAAGACATTGCATCGCTCGTGGCAGGTTGCAACGTTCACACTAGAGCAGCTTTGGATAATAATTGGGTGATATCCTACCGTTACAAGCTATGTATTAACATATTTTTCAAGTATTTTGCATTGGTAAGTAATACTTTCATTCATTCAATTTCAACCAAATTTAATCAAAGGTAAACTCTCACTAAATACGCGTCAATCAAGCATTGCACATACGCTGGATTGAAAGTTTCAGTATGTCACTACTGGAGCGGGGCTTATTGTGTACGAAGATAGCTTCGGAATGCTTGCGTTCTTGAAATGGGCTATTGGAGTCGCGGTAGAGCTGTCACCTTGTAATCCCCGGATTTAAGCTTTTTGCAACTGTAAACAGCAAATATGAAACAGTTGCAGGAAGATTCTATCCATAATACCGCTGCCAGACAATGGGAATTAGATTGTAAACACACACACACAATATTGTTTTCAACCTGAATGTTATACTCTTGATACCCATTTTTATTTATCAATTCAACTGCTGACAAATGTTTTATTGAAATGTGAAAATTACTTCCTTATTTGTAAGCTTAATGAGCATTTTGCTTACTATTTTTGAGATTGGATATAGTGCTGAAACTTAAGTTCTATTTGCTTTTAAGTTTGTTTGTTTTTTGGCACTACTGTCTCTAATAAACCGTAAATGATTTTTATATCCACAGCTTGCTGTTTTGCCAATTGATGGAATTTTTTTTTTTTTTATTAATTATCTCGTAGTAAAGTTGTCCAAAGATCAAGGTATGGTTTGGACGGACCGCCATTCAACATTGTGGTGTTCGCGTCCTTCTGGTGGTTACTGAGATCCGTTTTTGTTCCGCTCCCAGCCTTTTTGGCTATTGTCAAACGTGTATTCAAAGGTTTAAGAACGTTATGGACAGTGCTTGTACGAAAACTAAGCTTATTTGCAAGTTTTATTACTGACAAATCCGGATTTCCATTGCGACCGCACACAATCGATTTTCGCACTTACTCTTCTTTCAATGCCATCTTCGATCTAAAAGCTTGTAGTATCACCAAAAATTGATTTTACACAATGAACAGACAAACGTTCACCAGCCTGTGAAATATTTCACGCGTTGATGAAGTATTTCCAGAGATATACGTATTTGAGGATGTCCAGGTTTTGTCGCGAACAACCCTTAGTATCCGCATAAAGGGCGATACGGTCAAAATTTGGTCAATATCAACTTGACGTACTTCTTTCAATTTTGCATTTAAAAAACCTGAACACCCTTCATTTTGAAGGTGTGTGTGTGTGTAGAATGTTGCTCCTATTTTGATTTTGGAATTCACTCTTCAGTTGTCAAAATGCCGTCCAAGCAAGAAGAGCAGCGTATCAATATTTTGCTCGCGCATCGCGAAAATCCGAGCTCCTCGCACGCAAAGTTGGCAAAATCGGTAAAAGTTGCCAAATCAACCGTTACAAATGTAATTAAAGTGTTTGGGGAACGTTTGTCGACAGCCAGGAAGTCTGGATCGGGGGGAAATCGAAAACCGGAAGCCGCTGAGACGACAAAGAGAGTTGCCGGTAGTTTCAAGCGAAACCCTAACCTATCTCTCCGAGATGCCGCAAATAAGCTGGGTGTATCGTCTACAACCGTGCATCGAGCCAAAAAATGAGCCGGACTATCGACTTACAAGAAGGTAGTGACTCCAAATTGCGATGATAAACAAAATACGACGGCCAAAGCGCGATCCCGGAGGCTGTACACGACGATGCTGACGAAGTTTGACTGCGTGGTAATGGACGACGAAACCTACGTCAAAGCCGACTACAAGCAGCTTCCGGGACAGGAGTTTTATACGGCAAAAGGAAGGGGAAAGGTAGCAGATATTTTCAAGCACACGAAACTGTCAAAGCTCGCAAAGAAATATCTGGTTTGGCAAGCCATCTGTACCTGTGGCTTGAAAAGCAGCATTTTCATAGCTTCCGGGACTGTCAACCAAGAAATTTACGTGAAAGAGTGTTTGAATAAACGTCTGCTGCCTTTCCTGAAGAAACACGGTTGTTCCGTACTGTTTTGGCCGGATTTGGCATCTTGCCATTACGGTAAAAAGGCCATGGAGTGGTACGCCGCCAACAACGTGCAGGTGGTTCCCAAGGACAAGAACCCTCCCAACACGCCAGAGCTCCGCCCAATTGAGAAATACTGGGCTATTGTCAAGCGGAACCTAAAGAAGACCAAAAAAACTGCTAAGGACGAGCAGCAGTTCAAGGCAAACTGGCTTTCTGCGGCGAAGAAGGTGGACAAGGTGGCTGTACAAAATCTGATGGCAGGGGTCAAGCGTAAGGCCCGGCAATTCGGATTTGGAAAAGCGGAAGCCTAATTGAACTTGAAAAAGAAATTTAATTTGATTTTTTAAATAAACGATTTCACCGATTTACACGCGTTTTCCCTTGACCAAATTTTGACCGTATCACCCTTTATGAAACGTTTTTTCTCAACTATGGAGAATAAAAAAACGTTTTTTCTCAACTACAAATTTTGCAACATGGGACAGTTATGCGTAGAACGGCAGTATAAAGCATGAAAACATGTTTACATGATGTAACGAATTCGGATGCCGGCGAGTTGTTGGCACACAAAACGGCGAACATAAACGTTAGACTTTCTCGCACTATTTTTTTTGTCAACATTTGCACGTTAATTTTAAGTTGCTCATTCTAGAACAAAATTTGTCAGATAGTATTGAAACATTGCTCGCTCATCACCTTGAGGCCCCAAAAGTGGACAGTAATGTTTGCTATGAGTTCCCGAAAAACTGAACAGCAGCAACAGGAAACATAAAAGCCATTGAATTTAATGTAGGATGTCAGGTCATAAGCGCGAGCGGAAACTAAGACTATATTCTCTTTTCTTCTCTATATATATAATAATGAATGTTTGTTTGTTAGTAACGCTAAAACTCGAGAACGGCTGAACCACGGCCTGTTGATGTGGCGGACTTGTCCGTGCCTCGACCTACCCCGCAGTGGGATGTTTGGCAAAAGTTGACGTCTTTGGTTCGAGTACCACTGTACACATGCCCTTTCGCTAAATTTCTAAATAAAACATCTGTTCTATTTCCAACCTGCCGCACACTGACGGAACTTTCAACACTTTCTCTTCATATCTTTCATTCTAACCAAAAACATTAATGTTCACTCTTGGTGCCTCATTGTGATGAGCGAACATCTCCTTCTACAAATGTTCTTTGTCAAAAATGCAGAAAAATCACGAATAAATGATTTTCAACACAATAAATTCAAATGTCTTCACTTTCAAACTAAGCAAACTTCAAGAAAAACCCATTTTCCAACAATCACTGAATAGAAAATCTTCATTCATATGATATCATACAGCATCGGAATCAACTCATGTCGGTCCGGCAAGACATCATACAAAAATAAACCATTTTTCATGAGTTGGAACTTCCAAAAAAACGACTTCAGTGTTCTAACATAATATATCAATTAAAATGGCCAATTGATCACAGATTATCAACAATTTGAAATAACTGCCAATTGTCATACTTTAAGAAGCCAACATTGAAAATATCCAAGGTCTCCAGTATGACAACTGACTTTCACTTTCAGATTGCCTACAACAATTAAGAACATTCATGCAATTTAAAATAGCGATGTAAATATCGCATAACGATTTATTGTGTGAATTGATTTTAAAGATATTGCAAGCGATTGATTAATAATAGACGGAACGAACTTCGTTGGGTCAGCTAGTTATTCATATAAACAGTGAAATGCAACAAAGGGTTATTTTCCTCCAGTAAAACGAAATCTGAAGTCAAATTATGCTTTTTTTCACTCTTTTACTCGAAAATCAATGCTGCTAACTATTGCTTGATACACTCTTTAATCGTTATTATCACTATCAAATTTTAATATCAAAATCGACTCACCGATCAATTGAACTATACCAGCCAACCGGAATTCACATGGGGTAAAAATCAGTTCAATCTATATATAGTGCACGGGCCGGGTCTTAAGCAGTTTATTCAGCACCTGGGACATTTGATGAAACTGTTTATAATCTATAATAAGAACTGCCAATATTTAGACGGTAATCCCTCTGCTGTCTTCTGATCTATAGGAACATACATTCAGAAACGATCATTAGACTCAGAAAATTTCATAACCATGGAATAAAATACCCAACTGCAGGGACATATTTAAAGCTCGCGGATTGCTTTCCGATCAAGAACATGTTTCTTTTAGCTCCGCAATATGTACATAATCTAACAATATTGTATGAGTGCAATGAAGGTGCATATGTGCAATCAATCAAAACATGTCGATTGCTATGATCACAAACTTGTCTACTAACAGGTTATAAGATAGCCGTACACGACTAAACTATTAGTTTGTCATTGATCTTGAGATTGGCAATGTGCATGTCTTATTTCATTTATGGCCCGAACACAATGATAACGGCAACGGAAAACGGCAAAGCCCGATCTGAGTATGCCTGCATGTCGGAAAGAAAACAGTCTAGATCCAAGCCGATTCTTATTGGACATATCGAAGTCATTTGCAGCAACTGTCAAAATTGCCGTTTTCCGTTCCGTTTCACGTTATATATTCGGTGCAAGCGCACCGGTATTATTAACCACACTTATTTGACAGTTTAAGGAGCTTGTTTACAAGGTGTTAGACCGCTAAAAACGAAATTTTGCCCCATTGTATTAACCTTACTTTTTTGACAGTTCAGGGAGCTTGTTTACAAGGTGTTAACCCGTCAAACAAAATTTTGCTTTGGCTTTTGTCGGATTCTTAACGATAAGATTCAGGAATTGATTTAAAAATAAGCACTGATGCCTGCACTGATGCAATTTTTCTTCAATTGTAATAAATTTAGAGCACAAAATCTCAACTCGATCTTATCGATAATATTCTAAGCAAGCTCCCTGACCTGTCAAAACTGTATTGATGACGCCATCGTGCAATGATCTATATCCATGGTTAAAAAAGGAGAGAAAAAACATGGGCTCTCTGAAAAGCAACAGTGATGCCATAGCTGCCGCTCAACAGCGAAGCATTATTTATCGTTGAGTACTATTGGACGGTTCAGAAACATATTTTTTTTGCATATGATAGAGTTTATGTTTGTATCATTAGATAGAGTTTATTTTGTATCATTAAAAGTTCATTTGGAAAATCTAGGAGTTTTAAACCTATTCCCAACAACTGGGAGTTACCCTGGATAGGCCGTTTCCTACTCTTTTAAAATTAATTTCTGTTTGTCTGTCTGATCCTATAGACTCAGAAACTACTGAGCCGATCGGCTTAAATATTTGTTTGCAGAAGTTGTTGGGGCCGGAGAAGGTTCTTATGATGGTTTGAGACCCCTCCTCTCTCTGGAAGGGGGGCTTCCATATAAATGTAACTCAAATGTCTGCATAACTTGAGAATTAATCAAGCGAATGGAATGAAATGTTTCTTTGGTATTTCGAGAGCCCTTCTCTCTCTGGAAGGAAGGGGGGAGGGTCTCTCATACAAATGAAACACAAGTTTCTAAATAAGTCGGGAACTAATCAAGCAAATGGAACCAAATTTGGCAGGATTTTTGGAGACAAAAAATGTTTCTATGGTGGTCCGAGATCCCTCCTCCTCTGAAAGGGGGATTCTCATGCAAATGAATAGGAATTCCAGCATGACTTGCGAGCTGATCAAGCAACTGGAACCAAATTTGGCATGTGAGAGTTTTCGAAGGCAAGAATTGTTTCTACGGTGTTTTCTCCGGATGGGGGGGCTCCCTCTTTTCTCTGGATGGGGGGGCTCTCATACAAATGAAACACAAAGTTCTGCATAACTCGAGAACTAATCAAGCAAATTGGATAAAATTTAGCATTTGGGGCTTATTTGAAGGCAAAAAATGTTTCTACGGTTGTTCGATCGGTTGAAAGGGAGGGCTCTATACAAATGAAACACAAATTTCAAAAAAATATGAGAATTATCCAGACATCTAAAACACAATGTGTGTATTTCTCAGGTAAGAAGCATGTTTTGAAAGAAGTTTGAACCCCTTCTTAGTCAAGAAAGGGGGATGCTTGAGCTGCTCTTAGTGCTGCATTATGCAATCCATCATCGGTGCCCAGTTGAGATCCGTTTTGAAATGTTTTCTCGTGAGTTAGCTCGCTTAACAAAACGAATTTTTGTAAAAGTATTCCACAAATTAGGGGAAATTTCACTTGCCGCTTCTTACCGGTACTTTAAAAGACACATGAATATTTTTTAGGTATGTTACAGAACTGATTAAACCAATATTCAGTTAATTAAAAATTTATCTAAAAATGTTCATTTCAGCATCGTATGAGAACTCCACTATGACCGACTGCAATCATTGGATCGGATGGGTGTAAAGCCACACCGTAAAAAAGCCACATCGTAATGTTTTACGACGAATTCAATTTTCTCATAAATTTTAAAGTTATGGTTTTATGAAAACCTCAACAATTTAATTTCAATTCGGTTGAAGGAATGTTGTAAAACGAACGGTTAGGCCAACCACCAGTCCCCGATGGTAGTTCCTTACCCGGAAAGTGGCTTTTGTGTAACATAAAAAGCCCTCCCGGATCCTCTGGCATGCGAAGCCAAACGAACAGAGGTAAAGCAAAATCCAGTCAGTCCAAACATCCGAGAACCCCCAAAAGCATGTACAACAAGGCAAGTGATACAATCCCACTGCCTATGCTGAGCCTATGCTGGGTTGGATCGCTCTGATGTACTATGACTTGATATGTATTGTACATAAGCCCTTCGGAGAAGACGAAACCTTGGCAGCGGGCAGTGCACATAAAAAGAGGCAACAAACAACTTTATCTCCTCTTTTCCTCCGATGGTCCTTCGACGAGTTTTTGCCGGGCCTATAATTTGTTTTACTGCCTGGGTTTGACAAAAGATTGTTATTTCTAGAATGAACCGACTGGCAGCTAGTGCCTTTGAGCTGAATACGAACCGGAATGACTCTATTCTTTTCGATAATTGCTTTGACAGTTTATATCGTTGAATGGGTAGTAAAATTTGTGTGGGATGCCATTGAAAGTAAATTACGGTGAAGATTTCGTGTTGAGGTGTTATCGGCCAGTTGGTTTGAGATTGAATGCAGCTTGTTCTTGTATTTTTGAAGTTTAGGTATTCAAAATTTAAAATTGGTTCAATAATAGTATATGATACAATAGCTGTAGAATAAACTCAAATAAAGGAAACTAACCAAAGATGAACCGAAATGCATGTCTTTTCCATGCAAATTGTTCATTTAATGTATAGCAATTTAATTCCACCCAAGCAAACGAATGCACCCGTCACTATGCAATAACTCAATTAATAATTCACTCCAAATCGGGCATTGGATTAAATGACGTACAGCACACATTCACGCTATTCAGAATAAACGCAAGACTTAGCTCGTACGAAAGAGAGAGAAAGAAAAAAATTGATTGGTGTTTGCGCAGTGGGGTGCTTTGATCGGCATCGTCAAGAACTTTGTTCTTCCCACCCCAGCAACCCACGTACTTACTGATGCCGTGCAATAACAACTTCATGCCACACCGCCTGTGTGGAGCGCTGCGGTCGGTGCCCGGCGGTTGGACGCAGTAGCATGGGTTATTTTCGATTATATAGTCAACAACGGGCAGCTCGGCATCGTGTCCGTTTGACTGTTCTCCACCAGAGGAGATGCTGTTGGATTCGAGCCAGGATGCTGGCGATGAACCGCGGTGGTGTTGGTGATGACGGTGATGATGATGATGATGATGACGATGATAATACTGCCACTGTTGCTTGGTAGCCTGCTGATGAGCAGGAGAAAAGTCCGACGTTGTCGGACTCAGCGGTGTAACAAAGGAATCCAATACCGAGGCTTTTAGAGCCAATTGACCAACCATGGAGCTGCTGGGCCACGGTTGGAGCATAATTGTAGTGAACTGATCCGTTGGGGTAACTAACGGAGGTACCGAGATGCTGTAGATTTTTTAATTGGCTGTTAAAATTCTGCTGGAATGAGTTGGAGCATCACGAAATTGTTGATTGATTATAATGTGCAGTCTCTTGTTGAGAAGCATAGTACAAACTTTAAATATACTCCAGCTCAATTTTTCTGCTCAATGGAATAATCAATACTGTACAACGAATCGGAATGGGAAAAAGTAAAATCTTGTAATATTCTGTGATAACTAACGCATCAATTTTGAACGCATAATACGTGTTATAGATTGCAAATGCTGAATAAAAGTTGATAGGTATGTCCCTTGAACGCCACTATCATTGGCGTAACTACTGGGGGTGCCTGCTTCAGAATTCTGTTGCCGCCAACCCCCATCCCCCAGGATTTTTCCCAAATATATTTCTTATTTGAAATGGAACACTATTCAGTGTAAGTTGTTTTTGTACTTTGCTCCCTTCAGAAATAGTTTGAACGAGTAACTATTTCCGAAAGAGTAAAGTGCGTATACCCCCTTTTTCACACTTTTCACTTACCCCACTGTACCTTATAGAATGTAAAGTTGGTATATCGAGAAAACCATAGTTAACGACAATGAGATCCATGAGAATACCGATATAAGGACTGCATCGTTAATTATGAGTACATCTTTGAGGTTCTGTATGAAAAAGACTATTACTTATTTTGACAGCTGTTTAGTGCCAATCTGTTGCTTGTCTTGTAAACAAACGAAAACCTTCAGTTAAAGTTTTACTTCAAGCGGAACAATGCGAGGTCTTACGGAAGAAAAGCGAAAATCGATTGATGTACCGCACTGAAAAAGGTTTTGTCGCTAAGAAAATTAGCAAAAACAGAAGGTGTTATTGTCTGTGCAGTCCAAAATGCGATCAATCGGTTTGAAAAACAGGTGCGCCAAACCCAAATTTGGACAAACGAATTTGCCAATTTTTTGAAGGAAAAAAGGAGGTATCCATCAGAGATTACGCAAACAAGTGTGGAAGGACGATTGGAATGGTCCAACGCGCAAATTCTCTAAAGACGTACCGGAAAAAAAAATGCCCGAAACGCAGCCAAATTCAGGTAAACTCAGACTCGGAAGCTGTACGACGACGTTTTGAGCAAAAATGACGTGTGCATTATCATGGATGGCGAGACGTACGTCAAATGGGACTACAGGGCACTTCCAGGGGCACAGTTTTACACCGTGATGCGGAAATTTCGGAGAAATCGATTTATTGCTAAAAATTTGAAAAAAGGGGTTGGTTTAGCAAGCAATTTACCAGTGCGGTGCCAGTGAAATCGACACCTTTTTTCACTAACCCAAATATGAACGCCGAAATGTACCGGAAGGAATGCCTGCAGAAACAAATTCTGACACTAATGCGAACACACAAAGGTTCGACACTGTTTTGGCCTGATTTAGCATCTTGCCACTATGCGCGTGCCACCTTGGACTGAAAAATGAAGAGAACAATGTCCTATTTGTAGAAAAGGCGATGAATCCTCCAAATTGTCCGCAAATAAGGCCCATTGAGAAATGTTGGGCTTTGATGAAAGGAAAACTGCAGAAGAAGGCTAGAGGAGCAGATGACATCATCAGATTAAAAAAAGACTGGGTAAACGTGAGCAAAACCATCTACGGAACAGTTGTGTAAAACCTCATGACGAACATCAAGAAGAGGGGGCATCCATTCCCGGTCTATAGGCATTATCGCAATTTCAAACTATTGCATATTGGTATTTAGTTTTACACTATTTTCCGGAAACACATTTTCCCGAATTCATTTCCCTAAGGCCATTTATCAAAGGCCATTTTCCAAAATGGATCTCTGTCCTTGTTTTTTTGGAAAATGTATGTTTTCTTGAAAACATTTCCCAGGAGCCTTTTCCCAGTGATCAATTCCCAGGAACCATTTCCCAGGAGCCATTTTTCAGAGCAGATATCTGTCCTTCTTTTCTATTCTTTTCTATAAATTCCCATAAATGAAAAAAAATCCTTCCAGCAGGCCCCCTCCAGCCCCCTCCATCAGATTAATTGACTAGCTCCGCCAATGGCCGCTAGCACACCTCGAGTGTTGGGAGTTGAAAATCGTAGGCAATGATTTGTTTACACTTCTAGAGAGAACAACTCTCGCGTAACTTTTGAAAAGGTCCTATGTAACAAATGTTAACAAATTTTTTTTTTTTTTCCTCTGTTCGGGACATAAACCACTAAGACCAGTAATTTGATCTATTGTAGTATATCCCGTGTCCTTTGTTTAGTGCATGTCGATTTACCTCATCACTATTGAGAAATGATGAGGGATTCGGTGTTGTTACAGTTGTCATTGTTTGTTTTGTTGGCAATGAATCAAATTTTATTGAAAGTTTCCGCTATTTAAACCCTTTGAGGAGTGAGAGCACTCTTCAAAGGCGCGCCCCTTTATCAGGCAAAATCAGATTCATTGCAAAGAATACAAACTATGACTCCGATACTGACCATGCATCAGAACCCTAGTCATAACCAATTCAAACTATAGAACATCAAATAGACAATGAGAATTCACATAAATGAAGACTAACCATGTTTTACTTATTCTAAGCTTATCCTCGCACAATTGCAAAACGAGTATTGTCACTTTTCATAAGACATAAAATGTAATAAGGACTAAAATATGTTCCTTTGACTACAAATAACAAATATGTTCCCTAGTTTGAATTAATTTGGACTAGGGTTCGGTGGTAGATCTGATACCCCGTAACGCACCACGAAAAGGTGATCTACCAGCGTTATGGGTCATGTAAACAAATTGAATTAATTAATGCACACTATTGCTATTGCACTTATCAACATTATGTTAAAACACGTATTTTTATATGTTTTCATAATATTAAGAAAATTGAAAATCAACAAAACGCCGATGTCTGATTTCACAATAGCGATGCTCTACTGTTTGATAAGACGTTTCAGTTTACCTGTCGCGCTAAACGTCTGAAGTGTCAGAACAAACATAATAAAGCAAATCCGTACTTCGGTCGTTCGATTGGAGAAAGTACAAAATACCGTTCCAACAATGCCGGAAGGAATTAATAATTCTGCGTTCGATTTGCGCCTCGGTAAATGCATTAGTTCCTTAAAATAAGGTTATATAAATCAAAGTATATCTTGAATATTGGTCGTTTCTTGCAGCCGCAGCCACAACACTATTTTCATCACATCCGGATCAATCATCAGCAGCACAATTTGAGGAAGTTGCTATATGTGGTAGCCAACAAAGTTGCGTTGTCGCCAGTTATGGTTCAGCTCCTTCGCGGGATCCTCTACAAGAAGACAGCATCGAGGAAGTGTATGTAGAAACTATCCGAAGGCTCGTAGAAAGAAAAGGATTGTTTTCACCGGGAAGCAAATGCGTGAGTGAAAGATGATGCAATCTCTATTGCTATGTGTTATGTTCTAATTTACTAATAGAATGGTAATAAAAATTCAAATGACCTATGTAGCTATCATTGGAATAAAATGTCCTATGTGGTAGGACCAATGTTCAGTTCGGTTAAGTAAAATGTCCTATCTAACATTTTTGATGTTTTCGTTGCTACTTTAACAAAAAATGCTACACAGACCATTACTGTAGCAAATTCAACAACAATGTTTGCCTTCAAAAGCAATTGAATGGGTAAAACTTGATCCAGTTTGAAACATTTTTAAAAAATATTTTCATATTCTTCAACCTCGTTTTCCTCGGGATAAGCAAATTGTTGGATAGGTCCTTTTGAAAAGTTACGCGAGAACTGGTGCAAGTTTGATCAAAGTAGTCGATCGCATTTAGAGATAACGTCAAATGGAACTCGAAAGACGAAAACAATTGTGCACAAACAGCTGGAAAATCCGGAGTGATTCGGTTCCAAGTTGGGTAAAGTGCTGAAGATGCCGAAAACTAAAATTAGTCGAGTGCTCAAAACCTACAAGGAAACCGTAAGTGTGGAAAGAATTCAGCGGACCTACGAAAAAACTGGAACCAGGTATCGTCAGCTGCTCAGGAAGGTGTTGAGGTGCGTTAAAGCTAACCCCGGTCTTACGATCCGAGATGTGGCCAGAAGGTACAACTCAAACTTTCAAACGGTGCGGAACATTCTTGCCAGAGAACGATACAAGTCGCACAAAGCCAGTAAATTTTCGAACCAGTACATGAAGCAGAGTTCCGTGGCCAAAAAGCGTGCAAAGCTCTTATAAGACCGTGTTTTGACGAATCATAGGGGCAAACTCATCTGTTGGTCCAATTTGGCCAATTTGGCAAGCTGCCTCTACTCCAAGGCGGTTTTAGAGTGGTATGCTGCCAACAAGATCGATACTGTCTCCAGGCTATTGAATCCTCCAATTTGGCATTGCGACCAATCGAAAAATACTGTGCAATTTAAAAGCAGCAACTTCGCGAAGCTGCGGGGTGGTCAAGGACTTGTGCGGGCAAAATGGAAGAAATGCGCTGATTCCGTGTCCGTTTCCATTGTCCACTGCTGATGGATTCGATCAAGAGGAGCTGGCGATATTTAAGCATGTTATGCTGTAACTTTAAATTTTTAATTAAAATGTAAAGCAATCATGAATGGACTATTTAAACTTATTGAATTACGAATTACAGATCTTTTTGTGCGCACCAGTCAACTTCAGTCAGCCTCTTCTCGAAAAAAAAATGCAACATTTGCTCTTGTGTACAACTTTTTTATGCATGAATAAAATTTAATAAAATTCTGGGTAAAATCAGTTTTTTGTTTGTTTTCTTGGATGGAAAATCTGCAACCAGAAGCAACCTGAAGAATTCAGGGTGTGGGGATGAGGGTGCTAACTCTTCGAACCACTAAAAACCCACCCGTGTTTTAAGCCCTGGACTCACCCCGGAGCCACCTTTCGGTATTACTTCGTGGAGGGGCTATTGTGCTTGTTAAGCAATTACCGCGTCTAATTACTTAGGGCTTTAGTAGTTAGGTGGTCCCTGCGACATGCCTTTCGTCGTTTCGCCAGTTTTGTTGGAGATCGAGTACGATCTGGGAGCCTGCTACGCATACCGCGTTCCAGTCGCCCCGGTCCTGGCACATCCTCTGGAACAAGTTATCCGGAGCCGTGTCGTGACCGCTTACGGCAATCAAGCCGGATCTTGCGCCTACGAAGTGAGGACATGCGAAGAACACATGTTTCACGGTTTCTTCAACTCCCGCGCACTCGCAGCATGCGGAGAAATGTGTATGCCCATATTTGTGCAGATATTGTCGTGGCCAGACAAAATCTGCGTTAAGTGGAAGTTCACTTCGCCGTGTCGCCTACCAACCTACCCGTTTCATTCCGGGATTAGTCGGTTGTTCCATTCCGTTTACCACTTAACCATGGATGCGGTTCTACTGGTCTTCCGAATACCTCTTGTTCCACGTTGTTCGAAGCACTCTACGTCCTCTTTTATGACCATGCCTATTGGCATCATCCCCGCTAGGACGCAGACCGCGTCGCGTGATACCGTTCGGTATGCACTAACCACTCTTAGGCACATAAGCCTGTGCGTACTCTCTAGCTTACTTACGTAGCTCTTGGTATTCAAGGCGGTGATCCATGCCGGCCCGCCGTACCTAAGTATGGACAGGGGGATACTGGCCAGGAATTTACGCTTACTCCCTTGCACCGCCGAGCTATTCGACATCATGCGGGATAATGCCGATATAGACAGAGAGGCTTTTTTGCAGGCGCAATAAAGGACACGGCATGGACTCAGGTCGTGGTTCGGAAAGAGTCCCCCGACGATCACTTGCAGCAGCTCTGGTGATTGTTCAGTTGGAGCCGTCGATCCTCTGGTTTTGGCCATTACAACGTCACCCCACGGATTCGTATTGGCCTTCTGACACAAACCGTCGAAACAGGCTCGCTTGCTAGCCTTTATAGCCCTCTTTAGTGCGGCATTCACGGTGACTAGCGCCCCTCTACGGTCGATTCTCTCGGCATCTGACCGCGCTATTTGCACCCTCTGTCTTGCAAGGAGGCATGTTCTTCGGCGATCGATTCCGTCCACCCATAGACTGGCGATCTTCCATTCCTCGGTTTGACTTCCCCCGGCATGGTCGCATCGCACGCACGTGTAAGTGTCATAACGAGTCGTTCGCCACAAGGTTCCTGGGCTTCGCGTAAGTTTCGTTCCCTCTCAAGGGCACCTTTTAAATGCTTAAGATGCTCCTTCTTCCGCACGCTGCATTGTAGTGTGGACGATACAATAACGAACCACCAAGTGGTCGCTATGGGTGTAGCCATCATCTACCCTCAAATTGCTAAGCAGCCAAGGACTGCTGAATGTTATATCGATGATCGATTCCGCTCCGTTTTTGTGGTGGGTCCTCTTGGTACCCACGCTGGCTAGGTCCACATTGAGCCTTGCCAAGGTCTCCAGAAGAATCTGGCCCCTGGGGTTGGTAAGGCGGCTCCCTCACTCGAGCGCCCAAGCGTTGAAGTCCCCCGCTATTACCAACGGGTTTAGGCCAGTTTGCTCAGTTATCATCTTATCGAGCATATTCGAAAACTGTTCGATCGACCATCTTGGTGGTGTGTAGTAGCTGCAGAAAAAGTAACCCAGTTTCCGTTACCGGCTGGGATGCGGTATGGGTCGGAAATTATGGTGATATCCGATGCCGACTCGCAAACTGACTGACACAGCAGTTGCTGGTGTGGCCTCACAATGGTTCAGGTTTTGTTTCGTTACCTTCATTACGGTTGGCTCGTTGGAATACCCTTAGCGGCCGGGAACTGCCCCCCCGACGTGCTTATCGTCCGGTTTCCCAGCCACATCAAGCATTCGGGGGAACCTTTGCAATCCCACGTCTTGTGACTAGTGCTGCCACACCTTCTGCACATGTTGCTCCTAACTGGGCCTTTGCACTCCCAGGACATGTGCCCGCTCTGTAGGCATCTGAAGCTTGCCTTCGGTGGCTGGTGTAGCGTTGTTGCCTTTTTCAGCTTCAGGAACATCTCGCCGGTGCGGGTACGGCGTTTACTCCGCACATCGGTGCCTAGGCCTGCCAATTTAGCGTCCCCGCGCATCGCTATCAAGACCTCCGAGTACTTTGACGCCTAGGTCTGGACGATGAGGGCCTCTCCGCGGTAACGCTTGCGGGCCACCTGTCGCATATCATCTGAGTTTTTCATCTGTAAGTTCTATCTGGATGTTATGGAAAAGTTCCGGAAGAAGAAGATCTACAAGTTTGCCAAATTTGCAGCAAATTCAGCTGTCCTTCTGCCGGTCCCACGAAGGTGACACTCTGTTTTTTGCCGGATCTGACATCGTGACATTACGCGAAACGAGTACGACGCCAACGATGTTGTCTTCGTGCCGAAGGAGGCAGATCCACCAAACTCTCCAGAACTTTGCCCAATAGAGAGATTCTGGGCGATTATGAAGGACAAGCTCAAAAACGACAAAGATTCGATAAAAAGTGGATGAAAGTGTGTACGAAAGATGGACAAGCAAGTGTTGCACAGAACTTGATGCCCAAGAGAGGAGGTTTAAAAAGCCCAACTTTGCAAAACATAGCTTATGTCCTTTTGATTGTTATTTTTTGTATTCTCCCCAGCGCGGAAGTAACGATCTTTGATGAAATTTTCAGAAGCAGATAATTTCTCATCTCCATGCGAAGCGCTAGGAGCGGATAGTAATTTTATTGCTAGAACGAGTAGACATGAAGAGAAAGTGTATTGATAGTTCCGTATAGGGCAACGGCAGGCTTTGAAATTGAAAGATACAAGATTGAAAACGAGCAGATATCCGATCAGGCACATAACCTTTTGTCATACTACCCCATGCAGGATAGGCAAGGGGGGAAATCCCCTTGACTGACAAAAGGTTATGCAACCGATCGGGCTCTTATACTACCTATTGCTTGTTTCTAGTTCTAGCGATTTGTCCGTCTCCCAATACTGCCTAACACGGGTGAGAATTAGGAAAAATAAACCCAACAGTGGGAGATAAACTGATGGTGATGGTGATGGTGACATTTCGTTCCATGCAGATCAATTGTCAAAATTCCGCTTGGTAATATTGAACAAAATTCAGTAACCCCTTTACTGTTTAGGTCGATACTGGCCTATATGCATGAAGACGTCAATTGCCGGCCACGCTTAAAGGATGAAACGTTCCAAAGTTGGCCGACTCAAATGTGACGTAATTTTTTTAATCGTGCATTTAAAAACTTGAACACCCTTCATTTTGTAGTTGTATGCATACACTGGTCAGTTGCCATTAATGGGTGAAATATCACCCATTTCGAACTTAAGTGGGTTAACTCCTTTAATGGGTTAAACGATTTAAAAAAAATTATTTAAAATTGGCGCACTGGATTCAAAGATATTGACATTTTAAGAAACGTTCTTCTGTCCAAAATTCAAAAACACAAAATTTTTGCGCGCTTTACTGTAATCTTTTCGGACTGCGGCCTTGAATTCAATGCAGGATTTTGCATTAGGAATCTTGGTCAACCATTAAATATCACACTTTATATTTCATTTTGTAAACTAGTGTTATGTCACGCAGTAAGAGGGAGGGGTGGAGGGGTTAGGACGTGACAATCCATATAAAAACATGACAGTGGGTGAGAGGGGGTATTGAAAGTCACTTTTTTGCGTGATATAATTAATGGATGTTCCATAATTGTTAATACTTTATTTTTTGGACCATCGTATGTTGCCGAAGGATGTTATACAACATCAAAATATGGTTTTGTTTAAATTTTAGCATACTATCATAAATCGATTAGCAATGAAGGACCTCAACCTCTTGAGGAGTAAATATTAAGATCATTGCGATGCTATACTGCAATAAAACGAAGAAAAATAACCTCGAACATATTCTGCAAAAAAAAAATAACAGTTAGAAATTGTAATTGATGAAATGAGTAATCTCAAAAACAACGATCCTTAAGAGTTAACGTTAATCGCTCGTAAAAAAATAATCAATACAGATCAACCAACAAAACACACACGACACCCAACGCGAAACCGACCGCGTGACATATTAGGTAACGACTAGACCACCATCTCATAGACTGAGGCCACGAGACATGATGAGACACCGAGAGTGAGATATTAATGATAAATTATAAACGAAAATCTGGGGTGAATTCATTAAACTGAAATTAAATCCGTTGCGTCGCAACAGAGCGGTGTGACAGCTTCGCTTTGAGCCGCTCGGGTCGTCATTCAAACGTAGAAGCCCTCACACCACCACCCAAGCCAAATAGAGAAAAATGAAATCGAGATCCGTATCTATGGGCATAGTCGTCGTTTTCTGCTGCTACGGCTCAAACAGAAGTATATAGAAGCAGCACCGATACTGAAAGGCCTCCCTGGTAAATACATAAGACTCACTCAGCTCTCGGCTGCTGGCTGCTACGGCCAAAGAGTTTGTATCGTACATGGAAAACACATTCGTCCCAAGCGTAAGTTGGACGACCAAAGTTCGAATGAATATTCATCGCTCGTTGTTGTACCTTCTTTCTTCGCTTCAGCCTCGACGACTGATATGGTGCGGTTCACATCGTCATATAATAGTGCTGCCTCGAATCAGACCAGACCAGGCCGTTGCTGCCTTGGATGTTGTTGCTGTTGTTGGATGACGACCCACTAGGCTCAGTCAGGGTGGCCAGATTGATGGACGTCGTATTGGAATCATTGATTGAAAGTACCATGAAAAGTTTCCTCAATGGAAGCTACACCGTAATCAACGTTGCTTTTGAATCTTTGTTGTAATTGGGCGGTATCTTCTGTAGATGCACAGAAAAAAAAATTAAGTTTAACAAGTGTGTAAAATTTTCCCTCGTTTAATTCCAAGCCAAAGGAGGCTTTAACAACGAAATTGTTTGCAATCTATCATACAACATACTAGATTTAGGCGTTATTTGGCAAAAAATTAACATTTAGTATCCCATTATTATCCATTATTGTTTTGTTTCTGTGCTCACTTGATTATTCGCGCCACCGAACGATAGGTGACAGAAACAAAAGAAAACGCGAGATGCCGGATAGCAAATCATTGCCCAACAAAGCATCGACACAACCTTTCACAGCCAATGCCCGACCCTGACTCTTTGTTTTTCGTAAACTTTCAATTTGTATAACTACATTCTGCTAACTATTTCACTACTGGAACTAATGTCAGCATCAAGCAAGTTGAATGTTCTTAAGAGTAATCTATACCTTGAATTACTATTTAAGTAATTGGTGAAATTCGAATTCCTAGAAGGGAACGTCCATTAATTACGTCACGCAAAAAGTTACTTTTTATAACCCCCCCCCCCTTGTCATATTTCTTGTATGGACCCCTCCCTCCCTACCACGTGACTTAATGAATGGACCTTCACAAAGCTTTTCGTGCCTTCTGTCAACTTTATGCCTCTATTGATATCGAAACTCATTTGTTAAGTACCGACTGGGGAAGACTTGGTCCTTTACCCTATGGTC
The DNA here is from genome assembly GCA_034211315.2 of Aedes japonicus. Lineage (NCBI taxonomy): Eukaryota > Metazoa > Arthropoda > Insecta > Diptera > Culicidae > Aedes > Aedes japonicus. Next base: position 55,271 of record JASCZW010008848.1, read on the forward strand.
TTCCAAATTTCGCATATCGACAGGCAATCGGTGTGAAACCTCCACGTACCAGAAAGCAAGATGCTGGCAAGTGGACCAGGGCATTCTTAGACGGTACCGTTACACTATAAGAAACCAGACATCGGAAATCAAAGAACTGAACTTCGCCAAAACCTTTTATAATATTTTTTACTAAAAGTAAACATTTCTACTTGGAGTTTTCATAAGACCCAAAAAATTAAAATGCTACAATATTCATGAATAATAAAAAACCTGATGAGAATATTATAAATAACGAGAATAAATAATTAACAAAAAAAAGAAAATTTACATTTTGTTGATGAGTAGCTTTTTTCCCCTCATATTCTAAAGGGTGTTACGATCAAAATTTGGTTAAACAGTTATGTGTGTGAGTCGATCAAAGATTGAATTAAATAGTCAAATTATTTTTTTTCATGTTCAGGTAATACAGAATACAGGAGAAATATTCTACTAAGCTTCCTTTTTACCGAATGCGAATTCCGTCTTCCGTTAAACACCTGCCATAAGATTTTGTACAGTCTCCTTGTCCACTTTATTCGCCGCAGAACGCCAGTTTACCTTGAACTGTTTCTCGCGCACAAGAGCTTTTTGAGTCTTCTTAAGGTTCCGCTTGAAGATGGCCGAACATTTTTCGATTGGGCGGAGCTGCATGTTGGGACGGTTCTTGATCTTGGGCACCACTTGAACGTTGTTGACAGCATGGCCTGTTTTTCGTAATGGCAAGATGCCAAATACGGTCAAAATAGAACGGAATAATTGTGTCGCTTCATGAAAGGCAGTGCTTTTCACAGGTACAGGAAGCTGTTTAAAGTCTGCCTTGACGAAAGTTTCATCGTCCTGTACCACACAATCAAACTTCGTCAGCATCGTCGTGTGCAACATTCGTGAGCGTGCATTGGCCGACGTGATTTGTTTATCATCGCGATTTGGAGTCACCACATTCTTGTAAGAAGACAGCCAGCTCGTTTTTTAGCTCTCTCCACGGTTGAAGGCGCCACTCCCAGCTTCTTTGCGACATCTCGGACTGAGAGGTTGGGGCTCCACTCGAAACAGCGGGCAACTCTTTTTGTCGTCGCTGTGGCCTCCAGGTTTTGATTTCTTCCCGATCCAGTTTTCCTGGCTGTCGTTACCGAACACTTTTAATACATTGTTAGCAGTTGATTTAGCCACATTCAACAATTTCGCCAACTTGGCGTGAGAGTAGTTTGGATTTTCGCCATGCACGTGCCAAATGTTGATGCGTTGCTTCTCTTCCTTCCACGACATTTTGATAACTGAAGTGCTAATTTCAAAATCAAAATGAGGAGTGTGCAAAATCTTTTAATGCACGATGAAAGGAAATGCGTCAAGTCGACCAGATTTTGATTGAAACGCCCTTTATAAATGTCTTTTATTATATTGGTTTTGTTAAGTTCGTTTGAGGTACTTTTTGAGCTGAATAGCATTCTCCACAACCTCTTGAACGAACCATCTAAGTTTCCTTTAGAAGTTGATAGGGATACTGCTTGAAGCTTAAACATTTAATGCGAACTAGAAAGTTCGGTTAGTTATTTAAAAAGTAAGCTGAATAGAATTCTCATGATAATCCAGGCATAAACATTTTCTGCTTAAGCCAAAAAACACCGTTTTATCAGAGCTTCTGGTTGGTTGGATTGTGCCCATTTCTCATTGATTCAGTTTCTGCATTCGTCAACCGCTCGCTGCTGAGTTAATTTGTTTTAATTTTAAATCAACTTCCGACAGTTTTTTTTTTGAATTGTTCATTTATTCGGAAGACTCGATTGTGTTAGCTCTACGGAGCCGATATTTTTATTTTTATTTTATTTCTTATAATGTAATGGCTTTCTACTAGTATTAGTAGGGCTTAGGCCGTTTACTAGCGGTTTAGCCGAGGTCAAGGTCTAGTGGTTTAGCCGAGGTGAAATTTTTTTGTGGATGCGTTGGACAAAGGAACATAGAAATAGGATTTTGTAGAGTCATCAGGTTGTTTTCGCCAGCACTTTAGCTTGGTACAATAAGTCAGAGCCCTTTTTTGTGTTCAGCCGTTTGTTATCTTTCAACCATTTTTATACCAATTTCGAAATGGAAAATTACAATAAACTTTATGTTGACGACTTGGCCAATTTAAGTGAAACCAATCTGGGTGGCATTGTATAGATTAAAGGGTTGCATATGGAAGCGGGGCGAGTGAAATTTGTGCTGCTAAATGTCATGGCACGGGCAGAATTTGTGGTCCTGATGGAAATTACGCTAGAGCAAGTGGTGCGGATAAAGGTCGCACAGGTGGAAGGTGCGGGTGGAAAGCGCGCGGAACAATATAGCACGGGTGGAATTGTAGTGGTAGTGGTTGAGAGTATTGGGGTAGCAAGTTTTTTGGAAACCACATTTTCCAGAATGAAATCATTGAAACCTACAGAATCACCAAAATTGAGTCAGACTACTGAGCAAAACACGTCTAGTTCTAATTTGGATTGAGTCCAAAAGTTGATTGATGCCAAACTTTCCACAATGTTCATATTAGTTATGCTCATTGTTTCACCACTTTTGATTGCTTGGTAAGCTAACACAAAAAACGTGTTCTACACGTTATATGGAGTGTATCTTTGTATTTTAAAATTCCTTTTATTTCTAGAAGTTCAATAAATGTGTGCTCGGATGCTGTTGACAACTGATCCATCGTTAGAGTACACCTAGTTCCGGTTATAGTGGAGAAGAAAATCCATGAAATAATGTAGGTAATGTGAATAATAACTAGGTTCGTTTTTGTTCCGCCAACTAGTAATCCAGATTTCAACAACTTTATATGCTGGCGAACAAATGAAATACCGATATATCCCAAATAACACCAAAATAAAATCTTGGATTAAAATCAATTTCATTCGTTCACAATTATCCAACTTTATCTTATGTTTCACGCTTAGAAAATTTCACAGTATTCGGTAATTTTTTACCGAATTTTCAACAGCTGAACAGTTCGGTAATCCGATTAAACGGATTTCGGTAAAATTTGGAAAGTTCCGGTAATTTTTTTACCGGAATACTGCAAAATTTCACCAAAATCCGGTAAATCGGACTACCGAACGTTCAGCTGTTGAAAGTTCGGTAAAAAATTACCGAATACTGTAAAATTTTCTAAGTGTGTGCACAGTGGATGAAAATCACCCAAGTGGGGTTTCATAAAATAAATAATGAAATAATTCTTGTTTGCCCCAAACTGTGTGCACTGATTACGGTGTGTTCATAAACTGTTTTGAACAATGAAGTTCTCTCGACCAGCGACTCTTTCGTAGGTTCCCTCGACCTATTTTTTTAAGAGCTTCCAAGTCTTCGGACAAAAAGTCTACAGCAATCTCAAGATGTTTTTTGACGTTTTGTTTTTTTTTGGGTTTAAAGCAAAAGTAACAGTTCCCGAAAGAGTGTGAATGAAGCTTACCTTCAGTCGGTAAAGGTGCGACTACAAAGCAATACCATGCTGGAGGTGACTAGGTTCGATTCCCGGTCTTGTCTAGGCATTTTTAGTCGACTCCCTTGGCAAAGGATATGATTGTACTTTCCACACAATCATACTAATTCAAAAATGGTACCTGGCATCGAAAGGTCTCAATTAATGACTGTGGAAGTTCATTTTAGAACACCAAGTTGAGAGCAAGCAATAAGCTAATTGCGAAAGCAATAAGCTTGAAACGCTGAGAAAAAAAGAAGCTCATAGAACAAATTTCAATAAATCTTATGTGTACCTTGTTTACTTTGCTCTATGTTGAATAAATGCAGTACTGTTTAAATCACTTTGTTTGGAAATTCATCTTCTTAAGGGGGCTTTACAGTAAGAACGAGAAAAAAACTTATTTCTGACATTTTATTTTCAAGGGGAAGTTTTTACTCAAATCTATTGAAACTTTTTTAAAAATATAAGTGTATCCATTTAGTATACAAAAATATTTTTTTCAAATTTTTTTCAACAAAATGGCGGCCGTTAGAGTGCGTCGAAAAAGTCGTTGTATTTTGCTTGTGCCGGCTCTCCTGGTCGCAGTTTTGACCTGAAACCTGCTAACCCAAAAAAATTACACTAATTACAATTACAGTTTAAATTACACTAATTACAATTACACACTGCAATCGAATACTCTATATTCGTGCATGGTAAATCCACAATGTTGGATAATAGTTTAGTGGAGTCATACTTCGATTTTAGCAAAGCAAACTACGAATTAATTAAGCAAGAATTGAATTGCATTGACTGGCAAAACTTATTACGTCAACATGACCTGCATCAAGCTGTGGATGCATTCTATAGTATTGTATATGACATTTTAGAACATACAGTACCAAAGAAGCAAAGAAAGAAACTAAATTCCAAGATACCAGCTTGGTACAATAGACAGGTTATTAATCTGAAAAATAGAAAGCAAAAAAGCTCATAAAGCCATTTAAACGGAATGAGACCAACGAAAATCTGTCAACGTATCTTTCAATATGCGAACAACTGAACCTAGAAATGAAACATGCATATATAGAATACAACACACATGTAGAAAGTAACATCAAATCAGATCCTAAATCTTTTTTAAGTTTGCTAAAGAGAAACAAAAAGCTAAAACTTTCCTTCAACCATGCATCTAGATAACAGGACCGGTAGCACGCCAAATGAAAATAGTAATTTATTCGCCGATTTTTTTCAAAACGTGTATACATCTCATACCGAATCGGAACGAGATTATCAATATTTTTCATACCTTCCTGATCCAATGAAGGACATATCAGTAAACAATGTATCGCTGCTGGACATATTACGAGGTCTACAAAACTTGGATGCTTCAAAGGGGCTGGGCCTGATGGCTTGCCACCCATATTTCTCAAATCTCTTTCCAACGAGTTAGTTAAACCGTTGTTTTGGCTATTCAACACATCATTAGACTCTTGCTCTCTGCCTTCTATTTGGAAAGAATCCTTTCTCATCCCAATATTCAAAAGCGGTAGAAAATCTGATATAAACAATTATCGTGGTATTGCTATATTGTCTTGTATTCCTAAGCTATTTGAATCCTTAATTAATGACAACATATTCCTCACAGGTTAAGACCTTAATAACTACCAAGCAACACGGTTTTGTAAAAGGACGATCAACAACTACTAATTTGATACAATTTGTAACATTTTCATTAAAACGTAATGGATAAAGGAAATTTTGTAGAAGCACTTTATACTGATTTTAGTAAAGCATTTGATAGAGTTGATATACCACTGTTGCTTTTTAAATTATCCAGGCTGGGTTTTAATCCTAGGTTATTGGAATGGATCAAGTCATACTTGTCAAAAGAACACAGAGAGTAAGGTTTGAGGGAAGTTTGTCTAAAATAGTTAACGTAACATCTGGGTGCCGCAAGGGTCTCATTTGGGTCCACTTCTGTTTATCTTATTTGTCAACGATGTGGGCGCTCATTTTGAAACTCCTTCATGTTTCTATATATGCAGACGACATGAAACTTTTCATGGAAATCAGTGACACAACCGGGCGCGGGGGGGGGGGGGGGGGGGAAATTTTCCAACTTGAAACTGACAACCTCCACAACTGGTGTACAAGAAAAAGTTTGCTGGAACTTACCGTTACAAAAATGTAACTTCCATATCAGCTTACAAGCAGCAAAACCGTCAGGCCCAAAGACATACCGGTCCAGGCAGAAAACGGCTGGAAGGATGCAACCAGGTGAGAGATCTTAGTGTAATACCTGACTCGTCAAGCCATCCCGTTGATCATTATATTGCTAAGGTCTACAGAGATCTAGCGACATGCTTGTCATCGCAAAGATTCAGTTTCCACTTCAACGATCCTCATACGATAAAAACACTTCTATGTAACGTTTGTGAGACCCCCTACTTGAATACTGTAGTATTGTTTGGGCACCATATCAAGATACGCATAATAATAGAAATTTAGAATCAGTCCAAAACTGGCTGCTCTACGAAAATTAGGTTGGACTACCCTTCCGCCTCCACATCCTATGACTCACGATGCAATGTTGATTTAACTCCAGAGACATTGCGTGTTTTTTTTTAGAGAACTCGCGATGGTTGCTTTCATAATGCATACCGCGCTGTACTGAAGAGTTAGTGCCCCTGAAATATTGGAAAAAATAAATTTTTATATCCCTATTCGTCCACTTAGAATCAGAAACTTGTTTTATATTACCTTTGAATAAAATGTTGTCTTGCTGCAATGCAAATTGTGAATCAATAGATATAACAATTTGTAACAAAAACTCTCAGGCAAATCTTTTTAAGGTTAGTTAGCATTGATCATTGTTGCGCTATAGTATTTTACGCGTATATGGAAAGTGCATCCACGCTGTAGACGACGACAAACAAATAATAATAATAAGGTTAGTAGATGTATTAAAAAATAAGCAAAAAAAAAAAAATTTGCACTTTTGGCGTAACTTTTTTGAAAAAATCCACATTTTTTCCGCCATTTCATCACATTTCTCCATATTTAATAATAAAATATAACAATAATTTTTAATTCATAAAGAAGGTAATACTAAAATAAAGAAATTCTATAAGTTTCAGCTTAATCGAATCATTGGTTTTTGAGTTATCACAGGCATAAACTCCGAAAATGCTGTTTTGAGAAAAACGCGTTGAAAGTTTTAAGCGTCCCTTTATACCTGCTGCACGCGAAAAAGGCGTCTTCGAAAAACGATGAAAAGAAACACTTGAAGCTCGAATTAAAAAAAAAGGGTTTAAGGAGCGTATTCTACGGAAAATTTACTAAATTTTCATGCAAGAAAATTTTTTTTTTGTTCATTCTAACTGTATATCCCCCCTTAAGGAAATAATTATAGAGACATTCAAGCACACTAATAAATTCCACTCATCAAAATGAGTAAAAATTACCCATTTCAATAAATTTAAAATCTATGTAAACTTTACTCAGTTTCCTCCACACGTTTAGTAAAATAATAGTAAGAGTATGTTTACTAATTTACGGATAAGTTCCCTTTTTGTCAGACTGAGTGAGTTTTATTTCAAATTGGAGTAGAATAGTATATGCATTGAAAATTTAGAGCTCTTTTCTAAAAACACTTTTTTATTTTCTTACAATGACATTTAAGCTCACATGGCATCCCTGCCAGTGACGAATCGTTTGCTCCTCGCATTGCTTGCCTAGTTATACACATCGCTCTAATGGTGGTCGAGTAATATCTTTGCATAGTTTCACTCCACCGACAAACACTAATAGAAGAAAGACTGCACTAAACTGTACAAATGCAATGCGATCAGATCGAACTGCACTGAACTCGACCAGTGCCTATGCAATGCGTCCGAGGATGAAGCAAAGGAAAAAAGAAATTAAGATTTAATAAATAAAATAACCGATATGCTAGGCGTAGCACTGCAGACTTGTTGTCACAGAGCTCATATATGTATGCCATGCGAGCACTGGGAAAGGAGCCAAAAAGGGCACCAAAGGGTCTCATCCAAGACGTACAGCCGCGGCACGAACTAAAACTACAAATGAGCTCAGGGGGCAACGAGGTCGCGCAGAGTAGTAGCCTCGGCAGTAGCAATGCTGCTGCTGCTGCTGCTGGGTGTTAAAAGAATATTATGTGAAAGGAAGACCACGACGGGCATTATTTAGTTAGTGCAGTACATTGGCCAACAACGGCATGAACATCGTGAACAAACGAATAAAAACATCGAAACAAGCTGAACTGAACCACGTCGAAAAAAAAAACGAAGCATAATGTGGCGATCACGAAAAAGCGAGTGCGAGTGAAATTTTCAACAAATTTCAGGCGACTCCCGGTCACCTAGCAGGGTTGATTTGATGATTCGTGTTTTTAGGATTTTTCAGCGAAGAAGAGCTCCATTTGACTTAGAAAAGCATCATTTTTCTGAGGCTGCTGTCAATATGCAAGGAATAATAATAAATAACAGGAATGTTCGTTCCATAAGATTGCTATGCATGCAAGCGTCTTTTAATGTCTTTTTTCTATTAGAAGAGGTGGGAAAATCAATTCGATGCAACATATCCTTTGTGCTGTTGTGTATGTTTTGGTTTAGAAAGACATAAAGCTATCCCAACAAACAAACGAAAGCAGTAAATAAGCTTACATGCTTTATTAAAGTTGAAGTACGACTATCGCAGCTGAATAAAAAAACTAACTGAAATATAAGCTGAATAGCCATGTCTTCAATTGAAATATTAACATTAATTCAAGTGTTTAATTTTGTTTGAATAACATGCTTAGTAAAAGCTATTTTAGTATTTATGTATAACTAAATTTACACAGTTCAACATAGAGATGAATAACAGTTTATAAATCTGTTTAAACATCGTTTATATAGCCTAGATTATAAAACCTGAAATTGAATTGAATAACAGCTGTAATGTACATCACTATTCAACTGATCCACTTATAAGCTGAAGAAAAATAATACAAAAGCTTTACACAGGTGTCTCAATTGACATTTATTCAACCACTGAACAATTAGGTGAATTACAGTTTATGCCGCTAATGCAATGCCTTTTGCCAATTAAACCTTATAATTAGTTGAATAGTAGCTTTGGTTTAAACCAATAGTCAGTGAAATAAACTACAAATAAAATAAAGGTTGATTGAATGCCGTAGTAATGCCTCCGAAGTGTTCGTATTCTGGTTCAATATTTCTTCTTCAACTTCAAGTTATTCTGGATAAATGATGTAGATGTTCATTGAATTCAGTTAATTCTTAAATTTTCGTTCCTCAGTTGTTCATTTCTGGTGCCGGTGAAAAAGTATTGACGTGTTTTCAAGAGTTGAAACTATAGGCAACTGCTTGGAGCAAATAGCTCTTTACATTGCCCATTAAAATAGAAAGCAGCGCAGTGTTAATAAATAACAGCAGAAAACATTGTCATATCTTTTAATCGTATCTTGTTCAACGTGCCCTTGTCAATAATGCACGTAGTTAAACCGAACATCCAATACCAAAGCTTGTGTACAGCTTGTTAACTCAGACGTTTAATAACAACATTTAGAAGCTTTAATTGAGCACTGATGTTGCTTATTTACAGGCAACGCTATAAATAGAATGTCAATGTAGCTCAATTAAAGCATCACTTCTGCTACTATTCAATATATAACATTGAGCTTATATAGACGATTCGTTTATACTTCATTCAATTATAGGATAGCGCAGTTGGTAAGTCACGTAGTTGAGGATACAAAGGTGGATGGTTCAAATCTCGATTAATAAATGTTACATAATGTTTCTGATAAATCTTAATTATTAAATGTTACATAATGTTTCTGATCATTTACATGTATAATAATATCAATTTAAGTATGCATGGTATAAAATGTCTATATCGTATGGAAAATCACACAAAAATATCAAAAATATTTTTTTGGGAATTTAGATAAGTTGAACAAAAGTTGTATAAAAGACACCACAGCTTTTAAATATACCTAATGATGTTTAAGTTATTCAATTATCAGCTGAACTCCATTGCTTAGAACTTGCTTCTTAAACATATGTAATTGGCAGTGTCTAAAAGCATTTGGCGATAGCTTAATAACTTCTCCAAATTTGTGTGAATAATGCCTGAACAAAAGTTGTGATTGAAAATAGTTCAAGGATTATTCAACACACTGCTGAATTAAATCGTCATAATGATATTTATTTAATGAGTGATTGTTTGTTGGGATGTCCATTTAGAATCCGGAATAATAAAATCATCTGTATCTCGGTAACGGATTAACGTACAAATAGATTTAATATATCAAAACAAAGGTAGTTCACCGTACTTTAAGGAACAAATATCAATGCAAATCATTTCTCTTCATTTCTAATGAAAACTCGCACTTTCTTCTTTATTCCTCCCATCAAACGCTGCACACCTCCGGAGTCAAATCCCTTGACACATTTGTTCCACATTTTGGTCATCTGAGTCACGTCCCGAGCCGTTTTTTCACGTTTCTCAAACTTTTGCTTCATTACTGCCCAAAATCTCTCGATGGGGTGAAACTGCGGGCAGTTGGGTGGATTTATGTTTTTATCGATGAAATCTACGTTATTATCGCGGTGCCACTGGATGACTTCCCGGCTGTAGTGGCAACTCTCCAAATCTGCCCAATACTACAACGGACCTTTATGGACTTTAATGAAAGGTAGTACGCGGTTTTTGATCATTCTTCGGAATTCTTCTCAGCGTATTTTTTTGCGATTTTATTATCTGATAGTCCAGGGTTTGCTCTGACGGTTCTCAACACCTTCTGGTTCAGCTTGCGGTCATATGTTTCACTACAACGCTTACCTTGAGGCATTCGATCCACGCTCTTTCGCTCCCTCAATCGTTTGAGCACATCATACACGGTTGATTTGGCGATTTTCAACGTTTTTGCAATTTTTATTGCGGACCACGTTGGATTATCAACGTGGGTGTGCAGAACTTTTTTCTCTCCTCTCGGCATCCATCTGGAATAACTTTTGACTCACTGCACGAAACACCGTGAAATTTATACCACAGAAAGTGGGCGCCTAGATAGACAAACCGCTGTAAAAGAATTCGGTGCCACTGCAACACAATAAGTGATTCCGGATTCTAACTGGACAGAACTTATCATTGAAAAACACGAAGACATGTATAAGCAACAAAAAACCACTGCGCTCCTTTGTAACTTTTTAGCATGTGAGTAAAAATTGTAGAAAAGAGGGTAATGTTTACGTTGACATGATTGAATCACAATCTGTCAAGTGGTTATTGAGATAATATGAACTATCGTGAAACATCCGGCTGCGTCCCACAGATGGATCGGAAACCACCGCAGCTGATCCGATGAAGGTAAGGAAGGTATTGGAAGTTCGAATATCGTGAAATTTATGAATACAGTGATTCGTACATATTTGCATTCTCAATTCCCTAGTTGCACACTTCTTGCCTTTCGGTTGAGAAAATACAAATGCGACTTAATTAGTCATTTTTTTCCTACGTTTCCGTCTTTCTCTCCGGTGTCTCTAAGTCATAGTACGATGAGAGATAAATTTAGTTAAAATTAGACATTGTTTTCTAAAAATAAACCCCAAAAGGGAGAGAGTTCTCTCGTCCCATGTAGGCAACACAACAGTGTGTTTACAATCAACCACTAGAACCACCACAGACCTTTGTAAAACATGAGCACGACCAAGCGCGCATTGTTTTGCCTGTCAATGTGGCAGATTCGTTCCTGCCGTGTCCTACCCCGCACTGGGGATGTAAGGTAGAGGAGTGTGTGCTTGGTTGATGTACTCTATATCACATGCCCTTCGCTCCATTTTCAAATACTTCTATTCATTTTTTCACAGCCTGTCGTACACTGATGAAACTTTCAACACTTTTCTTCCATATTTTTCGTTCTAGCATTACTTACTGTCCACTCTTAAGGGCCTCATGGTGACGAGAGAATATTTCGGTCCACATCATCTAAGTCCCAAGATGATTAAAAAATATGCTTGTATCTTTTTATTTGTAAAGGTTAGAGTACTGTCATCATCAAAAAATTTGGATGTTTTAGCGAAAGAAAAAACTTCCTTTACCATAGAAGACCACGGAAAATCAAAGAAATAAGTTAGAGCCGAAAAGCACATTGAAGACTGTATTTTCACTAAAACCGACACTTCTTTGATTTATACTCACCTACGAATTAAAATTTTGCACTCATACATTATAACACCAATAAATTTATTTTAACATTAAATCAAAATGTTTGCGCGATTTTGAGATATCACCATTGGAAAATGGAATAATCTGAACAACAAAATGCTTGTATCGTTTCCATTTTAAAGACAGTGTATTGCTGTCTTCTGAAAAATTGTGTGTTCAAGTAAAAGGAAAAAACTTTCTAAAAAATAGTAGACCGCATAAAAATCAAAGAAAAAAATTAGAGCTAAAAAATCGATTGGAAAAAATTGCTTCAAAACTCAATAAACAAAAAAGATAGCAAGTTTCTGCTAAGTTTATGAAAATTGTGAGTTCCACAATTTTGTAGAATATTTCAAAAGCCTAGAACGTCACACAAAAAAGATAAAAATATATAAACCGTGCTCTGGTGTGCGTAGTTTATGGATGACCCCTTTTTTCAGATGCACCTGAATCTTACGAAAAACTTCTTTGAAGACACCATTTTGATTACACGTCATCTAAGTGCATTTTGAATGTTTCGAAAAAGTTCCGAAATAAAGAAGGTCGACGAATTGGCCCAGGAGTACTTGGTGTGGCAGGCGACAGCCAAATACATACAGAAAAAAATAATTAATTTTAACAAGCGTGTAAAATATCCCCTCGTTTAAATCCAAGCTAAAGGAGGCGTAAGCAACGAAATTGTTTCATGTGCCATACAACCATATTGGTAATCTTTCATTCAACAGGCTGGATATAGGCTTTATCTGGTTAAAATTTACATGAAATATCCCATTATTTTCTGACACATCTAGCATTCCCTTTATGTGCATTAGATAACGCAGATCTGTGCATATGTAAAGGAGAATGACTCCCGAAGCGCCTGATGTCCTTCCTTCAATCCCACAAAGGTGACACTCTGTTTTGGCCAGATTTGGCATCGTGCCATTACGCGAAACCGGTGGTGGAGTGGTACGAAGCCAACGATGTTGTTTTTGTACCGAAGGAGGGAAGGTCTTCAAAAATAACAAGGATTTGAATAAAAGAGTGGATGAGAGTGTGTAAAAAATATGGCGCAAATGTTGTACTGGATTGGATGGGTAGCGTTAAGTCCAAGGTGCGGGAATTTAGTCTAGAAGAAAAGGTTGAACCAACTTTGCAAAAACATAGTTTAATATTTGTTTATTTATTCATTGAGACTTTCAAAAATATCCGACCTTTGATGTATTTTTCGTGACCATTCTTGTCTGTTGTTGTTTTCGAGTACAATCTTTATGGTACGCATTGTCCAGTCATTCACTAACCTTCGAAGCTATGTTATTGTTGATAGAAATAGAAGAAAATGGTTGATAGTGATGATGCTTATGCATTTCATACAGTTTGAAAGATCACAGAACTTAGTCATACATTTGAAACTAACCTCACATTGGATTATCAATTTCCGATTTTTTTGGGAAGCCAATCAACCTTCATGTACTTCTTCTTCTTTCCTAGCATTCTGAGCTTTCATAATAAGCTTATTACTTGCTCTCAACTTCGTGTTCTAATTACTCTTCCACACTTATAAATTGAGAGCTTTCATGCCATCACAAATGCATGAATTTACATATTATGTGACAAGCACAATTATACTCTATGATCGAGGAGATCGAAAAAAAAAATTCGACCTGTGTGTGCATTTTTATAAATGGAGCAATGCAGAACACCTCCTCAAAGGCGTTTAATATAATTCTAAACTGCCAAACACTGCACGAGTACGTGCTATTAGATCCAAAAATGAGTGCACTGAACCCTCAAATGTCATAACAAATCGTGTTACTTGCTTAAGCATTTTGCAATATTTTAAAAGAGTTGATGAACATGAGCGGGGACTGCACTGAAAATTGAAGGTAGTACTAACGAAACTTTTCGTTGTTTTCTGCAGCGCTACTGATTTGTACTTTTTAAGAAGCTATCTCCATTTTGTCACACGTACAACTGTCAAAAGCACGCAGCATTTGTTGATACAGAAAGAACATTTGTTCATTGTACGGAAACAATACAAAGAGCTACGAATATTTTGTTATCAATAAAAAAGAAATGTCTCTCTGGTGGTTTCATGAATGGCTGACAGATTTGCTATATCGACTTGAAATGTAATTGAAAAAAAAAAAAAAAGCTTAACCACAAGGAGTTGTTCAGCATTTTTTTATTGTTCTGACATGTATCCAGTATTTTAAGGAAAATCTGCTATTGAATCCGTCGTTGCGCTCATTAGGCCATGGTGACTCGTGAGAAATTTAATGAGTATGAAGTTATTACTCTCGATGTTTTTTTTTTGTGATAAATCAATGATTCCCACCCACTCCAGCAGTAACACAAACATGTATGAGTGCGATTGAAGAGAAGCAACGATTGGCTAGCCTTCACGAGATTTATTTTGTGCATTGTATTGCTGGTTGCAGTTGTGATTGGACTATAGAAGTGCGTTTTGCGCATTTTAAAGTGTGATAAAAGTGCACGTTTACGTCCAATCGTTTTGTTGTCTTCGGTGCACTTATCCTTTATGCTGAAAGGTATAAGATCACTGAAGACAGGAAACGATTTGACGTAAACGTGCACTTTTATCACACTTTTTCTGTTTTTGTCGGAGTCCATTTTTAACTGCAATCAGCAATACAAAAATGTGTAATGATCATTTCTCGAGTAATTCATGATTAGGGCCTAGAAGCTTATTGTAAACAAGACTTTTTTGAAATCTATGAATATTACACGGTAAAGCAAACGTTCCTCTACCCGGTACTGCTTTTAGTTCGCGAGAGTAATTTGAGATTTATGAGAATTACTCAAGATTTCACCAGAGGACAAACAAAATGAATGTTTCATACCATTTACGAGACACTTGTTCCATGGTTACGAGACGCAATATTAAAACTCTTATAAATTTAAACAAAGGCTAAAAGGCAGTAGAATTGGCACAGCTTGTTTATAACTATTTTAAAACTTTTTTTTCTACAATTTCATTTACTCTTATCAAAGGTTTCATTTTTATTTTAAAAACTCGTGAAATGCTATTCTACAACGAAATTCATTCATATTATCTCATTAGAGTCAGTTGAAAAAGCATTTTTAAACCATTTTGCCTCCAGTAAATGCATTCAACGGCAAATTGGCATAGATGGATTTCACCATAAGGATGGAACGGTAAAAACTTGGTCGGCTCAAATATGGCGTATAATATAATCGTGCATTGAAAGAACTTGAACACCCCCCAATTTGTAGATGTAAGCATACCAAATAGTTTATATTCAGTTGTCAAAATGGCGTCGAAGCAGAATGAGCAGCGTATCAAAATGTTGAACGCGCATCAACAAAATCCAAATTATTTCCCCACCGACCTGGTAAAATTACGTAATATTGCCAAATCAACCGTGACTAATGTTAAAAAAAAGTGTTCGGAGTACGTCTGACAACTGCCAGGAAGCCGGGATCAGGAGTAAACCGAAACCAGGAAACAGCAGCGACCAGCAGAATAGTGGCCAGCATTTCCAAACGCAATTCCAACCTTTCCCTCAGAGATATCGGAAACAGATTGGGAAAGTCCCACACAACAGTGCAAAGAGTAAAGAAACGAGCCGGTCTGTCGACATATAAGATTACAGTGACACCAAATCGAGATGATAAGTGAAACACAACAGCCAATGGAAGAGCGAGTAAGTTGTACACGAGTTCGTTGACCAAGTTTCATCGGGTCGTAATGAACGATGAAACAAACGTCAAGACTGATTTCAAGTAGCTCCCAGGTCATGAGTTTTATACGGCTACCGGAAAAGGAAAAGTTCAAGGTAAGTTTAAGCAGAAAAAATGTTAAAGTTTCCGAGAAAGTACTTGATTTGGCAGGCAGTTTGCACTTGTGACCTAGAAAGTGAAATTTTCGAGACAACTGGCACTGTCAGCTAAGATATTTATGTCTTTATGATCTTGAGGAAAAAAAATTTTTTTTCTGTTTTGGCCAGACCTCGCTACAATGAAAAAATGGCTCAGGAATGGTATTCCGCCAAGAGTGTATAAATCGTACCCAAGAAGAAAAACCCTCTAAACTCGCTGGAACTGCGTCCAATTGGAATATATTGGTCAATCATGAAGAAAATCCACAATAGAACTAAAAAACAGGTTGAAGTGAAAAACAATTCAAGGCAAATTGGCGTTCAGCATCAAACAAGATGGATAAAAAATCGGTACAAAACTTGATGGAAGGCGTGAAACGTAAAGCCCAACAGTTCACATTTGGAAAATTGGCAGCCTAATCAAATTATTTTCCTGTGTATTGTAGACGACGAACTTCAAAATGAATTAAAGATTCATCATTTATATAATAAACTAATCCGTGTGCACTTAATCATGTTTGACCAATGTTCGACCGTTCCACCCTTTAAACAACTTCTCAAGTAGGCGTTTCAAAATAACTTCACTTTTTAAGGGAGACTCGCGTGATTCATTCAAAAATATGTAGGGTAAAGCACTTCTTTGGCACATAATATTTCTCTTCGTTTTGATGGGTTTTGTTGGCCAAATTTTCTGAAACTCGGTTAAAAGTTTCTTGCCAGCTAGACGTGGCTGGATAGCTCAGTGGTTATCCGTTCTGCTTACTGAGCAGATGGTCGGGAGTTCAATCCCAGGCCCGTCCCCTTCCTTGTCATTTGTCACTTGCCTCTTTCTATCACCACTAGATTTAAAATAAAAAGCAGTCTACTGCGCTTTCATTGATCGCATCACTTACCACAGTGAATCCATGATCTATAAATAACCTGCCTCACTAATACAAATCTATCCTTCCTGTGGAGCTTTGGCTTCCACGAGCTACCAGAACACTTAGAACAGGTGGGTACCTACCGAAGCGTCCGTTCGAGTCGATCGTCAGAGAAGTGAGAGGACGAGCCGAGTTGGTTGCTGGCCTACTTCGATGCTTTCGGGAGCTTGTGGCAGAGGGTGGCTGTCACGTGCTGCGGGTTACAGCCCATGGGGCAGTGAGCGACTAACATCTCTAATCGAGGGATATCAATACCGCACATCCCCCTCCTACTTAAGACAAAAACGAACACATCCTGTTTTTTTGTCAAACTATCAATTAAAATGGATTTGCGTTCGTTTATCTCGCAAGCTATAATTTTGTATTTTCATTTAAAACGATCATGCTATAAACCATTTTCTTTCCGTGCACTACCTCGCTCGGCACAATAATCACTTGTACTCGTCGCCGTTGAACGGTGGTCCGTTGTCTGAGCGAATCGATTTCAGGAATCCTCTCTCGCTCGAACACCGCGTCTAGCACTTGCGTGGTCTGGTCGAAGCTGGTCGATTTTACCGGTCGGGCAATCAAGAATCTGTGACAGGAAAGGGCTAGAATTATAATGTTATGTAGGTACTACATCTATTTACCTAGAACGATAATCAACGATCAGCAAGATTGATATTCCGCCAAATCTGGCATACGGTCCGTTAAAATCCAACGCTATGGTTTCCCAAACAGCTTGTGGGCCCAGTATTCTTCTCATGGGCGTTTGTTGCTCTGGTCAGCCATTCGTTGCACAGATGCGACAGGTTTTGACCCTCTCCTCGGCATCGGTGCTTAAGCCAGGCCACCATACTCGTTGTGGTAAAATGCTTTTCAGCTTGGCAGCCACCGGATGTCCGTCATGAGCCAGAGTTAAGGTCTTTTCACGTAGTTTACTCGGAACCACGGCGCATCCATTCTTAATCAAAATTCCGTTGTGAAGTGACAGGTCATTTGATACGCTTTCGAATCGCTTTAACGCTTGTGGCCAGATTTGCGTTTCTAGTGCATCGATCACACTCTGCAGTGTTGCATCGAAGCTGTTCCTTCACGGAGCACTTTTTCGGTCAAGAAACCCACTACATTAGCCTCAAGTACGGCGACCTCCCAAGGACTATACTGTTCATCAAAAGGCATATCATTGCCCACATATAAGCGAGAAGGTGGGTCAGCGATATTCTCGCGGCCTCGTATGAACTCCACGTCGTAGCTGTATGGGCTAAGGCGCAGCGCCCATCCGTCATCTCTCGTTAGAGCTCTCTTTGAGTTTTCACGTGAACGGTTCAATATAAACGTGACACCCTGTGCGTCAGTTCGTAGTGTGAAGTGGCGTCCTAAGAGAAAGAAAGAAAAATGTTCCACCGCCCACACGGTGGCCAAAGCTACCCGCTGATTTTTGCGCGTACCGTTTTTCAGTTTCTGTGAGTGATTTCGATGCGAAACTTATGATGCGAGGATGTCTTGTTGGACTTTCCTGCACTAAGACAGTTCCTAGGGCGGTAGGAGATGCGTCCGTATACAAAATCGTTTTATCGTCGTCTGAAAAGTATCCTAGCGTTGATGCACAACTGGTAATTCGATCTTTAACGGTTTCGAAAGCTTTAAGTTGCTCGAGTCCCCAGAACCAGTTTTTAGCAGTAGTTGCAGTCCATAATGCGTTTGTGATATTTTGCAAAACCTTTGATGTGGGGACTGACGAATGCTAGTCCTAAGAAGCTCTTCAGCTCGGAGATGCTGTTAGGAGGTCTGAATTCGCTTCGTCAACCTGAAATCCAGTGGTCGTCTAACACATGGCCCAGGAACGTGATGGAGCTTTTGTCGAATTCGCACTTTTCGTCATTGAGGGTTAGGTTGTGGGTTCGAAGGATTCTCAAAACATGGCACGTTGTCGCTCTGACCTTCACTAATGTGTCGGCGAATATTAGAATATCATCGATGTAGACGATGATGTTATCAATCCCTTCCAACAGGTGGCTCATCTCCCGCTGAAAAATTTCGGGGCGCAATTTACACCAAACATAAGACGCGTAAAGCGATACATACCATTCTCTGTCAGGAAAGTCGTAAGATCGCGTGATTCCTTACAGAGTTCTAGATGGTAGTAGGCATTACTTAGATCTAGTTTTGTAAAAACTTCGCCCCGTGAAGCTTTACCTTTAGTTCATCGATTAATGGCATACGGAAGTATTCACGCTTTATAGCTTTATTTGGTGCGCGCATGTTCACCACAAGTCGGAAATCGTTTTTGCCCTTTGGTACCGCCGACATGCCGCTTATCCACTCGGGGGCTTTTACGACGCGCTCGATGATGCCACGCGCCTCCATGTCTTCTAGGCGGATTCGGGCTGCTTCGCGATAGGCCGCCGGAACATTATAGTACGCATTTTTCTCAGGGGAATAGATGGGTCTATGCTAAATCTAATGCGTACTCCTGGCATCTTAGGAAATACTTCTGTACCAGCTGATCCTTCGCAGTTATTGACTGAAAGACCCACTTCCAAAAGACGCAGTTCACCTGCCGTAGCTTCGCCCAAGTATTGACCGTTGACCTTTGTCCACAACAAGAAATTCCGCTGTCACGATTGGTTTCGATGCTTCTACCACTTCTACCTCTGCTCTAAATGCACAACTTACGGCCATAGGGGTTGTTGTTGCGTATGTCACCAGTCCCTTGGTTGTCAAATGATCGATTGGTATCAGTTTAACCCTGTGGCAATGGAATTCTTTCTCCAGAAGTTTCCAATCATTTCCGCCGATTATGTTGACGTCAGCACCTGAATCAACCAAAAGTCATACGGGCTGACGAACTAAGCCGACAACAAACAATAGCATCTCTCACCGAAACAACTGCGTTTATTCGCTGGAAAGGTAAAATAACGGATCAGGGACATAAGGGTATTCTTATTGCCTGAAAGTGTTCGTGGGGTGTCAAATGTGCAGTCGAAATGTAACATAAAATTTTCAATGCAGTTTTGATTATTTTTATTTTTTGTATTTATTTGCTACACATCAATGCTTTGATTATACCTGATCTTCGGAGTCCATCTTCCATCCGTGTGGTACCTTGCACGGTATTTTGCACGGGTTTTCCTCCTGTACGCGATTTCTCTTGGCGTTGTTGCGACACATTGCGGCACAGTGTCCACTACGCCCACAAGAGTTACATTGCTTCTCCAAAGCGGGACACTTGTCCCCCTTGTGGCATGTGAATCCGCATCTCCAGCAACGCGAACGTCTTCCTTGACGGTATGCCTGGGCCTTAGCTGGATTGAAATCTTCTACTCTTCTGCGTTTACGGAACGCGGCTGGTGAGTGACTTTCGCGGCCAGATGCCCGTTTGCGATCGACTGCATTAACATCGATGTAGTGAGGTTCGGTGGGTTAGGCTCGGCAACTGGCTCATCTGCTTTGTATGCTTCAACTCTTGTGGCAGCTTGCACGATGTAAGTCGCATCATGCGCGTACGTTCTTGCTGCTAATGCAATTTCTCGATTCTGCATCCCTGTTAGCAACTGGGCCAGGACAAAACGGGTTTGATCAGTTGGACTGTAACCACAAAAGCGCACTTTTGTGTCAGTCTAGCATGATATGCTACGATTGACTCTCCTTTAACCTGACGCATGGCTTTAAACGCTTCATGCTCAGCGGTAGTGTCAGTCATAGATTTAAAATAATTGTTGATGCCATTGACTAGAGTAGTGTAGCATCTAGGATCCTGATAGTTTGGTTGTAAGTTTGCTGCGCTGATTATGTCCTGCAGATTCCTTCCGAGTGACAAATATAAAAGCTTGGCACGATCTGCCGACTCAGTGAATGTCGAGAGAGATGCAGCCAACTCAAAATTTTCAATAAATCCTTGCCAATTCTCCCAGAGCTTGTTAGATGGGATGTCTTTTGGGAACTTAGGAATAAGTTCCCAGCGGATGTTGCTTCCATTACCGCTCGAATTAATAGCCACCGGTGGGTTGGGTTCAAGGCTACTGGTTTCACCAGTCTCGGATGTATGCTCTCCGGTCAAATGGATCGACATTTCATTCAACTGGCGCAATCTACCGTCAACATTACCGGCCTTCTTGATTGGTGTGAGGTTTTCCGTCTCTACGGTCTCGTTAGCAGCCACTTCCAATTCCTCTGAATAAGTGGAATCTCCATCATTCAGAGTCTCAATATCACTATTGTATGAGTCATCAGCAACGCTTGGAGCTAGCACATATTTTCCTCCGTTCGGCATTATGTTTAATCTGATGAAATACAAATAAACAAAACAAAAAAAAAACGAAAAGAAATGGTCAAGCTTATAGGGTTGAGACTTTAAGTTGATTACACTGCCGGTGTATTTTATCAAATTGGAAATTGAAATAATTCTGTACTGCTTATTGCTTTCAAAAAAAAATCGATATATCGGTAACTTTTATCAAAAGCAGCCAGCATTTCCCCCATTCCTTTGTGAGGTTTTGATTTTAAATTTTTTTGCAAATTTGATTGCGATAAAAAAGGCAAACATGATCGGTTTTGTATGCACAGCGTGCTTTGTGCCTCTTTCAACCTAAAAAATACATGTTCAAATGCCTTCCAGGCGCACATTTTAGGGGGCTCTAACCAAATAGCAGCGGTCTTCTAGATGCGCCTTGTGGGCCTAACTTACCACAAACCATAATCCGGCGGTCTTCCAGACGCGCCTTACGGAACACCGTAAACCTGTAAGAACATCACATGTTCTTTTTTGAGCATATACATATATCTTTCACGATTTTATCAGTTTTATCACCAGCTCACCAAATGGTCTTTCAAATCGTTTTTGTGATGCGCCTAACCTCAAACATATTCCAGCGGTCTTCTAGACGCGCCTTGTGGTCCTCCTTACCACAAACCATAATCCGGTGGTCTTCCAGACGTGCCTTACGGAACACCGTAAACCTGCAAAAATTTCACATTTTCTTTTCAGGCATATACATGTGTCATTTACACTTTATCAATTTTTTTTTTGCACCAGCTCACCAAACGATCTTTCAACCGTTTTTTAGTGGTGCTCCCTAACCGTAAAGATATTCCAGCGGTCCTCTAGACGCGCCTTGCGATTTTTAAATCGCAAACCAAAACCAAATGCCAGTTCCAGCATATTACTTTATAAATTTTCAGGCAATTCATAATAATGGCCTGGCAGGATCGCCAATGTGGAGCTTTGGCTTCCACGAGCTACCAGAACACTTAGAACTGGTGGGTACCTACCGAAGCGTCCGATCGAGTCGATCGTCAGAGAAGTGAGAGGACCAGCCGAGTTGGTTGCTGGCCTACTTCGATGCTTTCGGAGCTTGTGGCGAGAGGGTGGCTGTCACATGCTGCGGGTTACAGCCCATGGGGCAGTGAGCGACTAACATCTCTAATCGAGGATATCAATACCGCAC
>JASCZW010008849.1:0-46943 GCA_034211315.2 Aedes japonicus
TTGTGGACCTGGAAGGGTTTTTGAGTCCTCCTTTACATAGGTCTCATCGTCCATCAAAACGCATACATCCGGACGCTGCAAAAGACGCGAATACAATTTCCGGGCCCTTGTTGCTGCTCGCTTCTTCTGTTCTGCACTTTGTTTCGAGATTTTCTGCTTCTTGTAGGTCTTCAGGTGTTTTCGCCTCTTGATACGCTGGATCATTCCGACACTCGTTCCTGCTTTTTTGGCCAAATCACGTATTGACATTGATTTGTTCTTCATGATTAGAGATACCACTTTCTGCTCCAGTTTCGGGTTGGAAGAACCGGGTTTTCTGCCCCTTCCTGGTAGCTCATCCAAAGAATAGTGTTCCCCAAACTTATTAATGATGGTTTTAACACTCGCATGATGAATTCCAAACCGCTTCGACAATTTTCGCATAGTAATACCCTTCTCACTTAGCCATGTGTCCAGATCATTAATTTTCACTTCCTTTTCAATGCGCGACATTTTGAAAACGCAGAATTTGATCCGCATAAACAAGTAAACAAAAGAAAGCTGACAGTCAAACGCACAGCATGCAGTGTTCAGAGCATAAAAAACCATCACAAATACATGCGTACAACGCAAATGTATGTGGATAGCTTATATTCGATATACTCCTTATCC
This sequence comes from Aedes japonicus, assembly GCA_034211315.2. NCBI lineage: Eukaryota > Metazoa > Arthropoda > Insecta > Diptera > Culicidae > Aedes > Aedes japonicus. The sequence continues at coordinate 652 of JASCZW010008849.1, forward strand.
GGCGTCCACAAAGTGCTGCATGAGCTGCTTCACTGTTTTTGCCATCACGGCTAGAGTTCGACTGATGAAGCTGTCAAATTTTGTCTGCTGACTCATGGGTTACTCTGATTAATGCTGCATGGGTAGTTAACTTATTTTTGCATTGCAAAATGTCTACATGTGCTTTCAGTAGTCGGTTAGTGGAATATATTTTCAGTATATGATTTGGTTTTTGTCAATATATCAGTCAGTAATCTAATGGCGAAGGTCGCTGAATTCTAAAAATTCCGCAATTTGCATCGCCACTTCCAGTTTTCGGAGGTAAAAATCTAAGAAACTTCAAGGATTTCATTACACAAAAAAAAAAAATTTTAACAAGCGCGTAAAATTTCTCCTCGTTTAATTCCAAGCCAAAGGAGGCGTACTACATTTTTTCCAACATGACTCGAAACACCTTATTCGTCACAAAACTGTAACACTCAAGGAAGCTTAAAAAAATAACCTGTATTTGCTCAAAATCTTACTACGGTTAATCTTTCTATATTTATTGTTCTAAAAGAGATTCATTGGATACAATTCAAGGCAAGTATGGAGCCCAAAGAAAGCTTCTAGTTGTTGTTACATAAGCTATGATTTCTTTTTGTCAATATGTCAGTCAGTACGTTTAAGTTGAAGGTCCCTGAAAAAAATCTATGAAGCTACAACGACTCGCATGTCCAACTTTAATAGGATTCTTACTGCCCTTACAGCACACAAGTCTTAATGATTTGGTATCTAAAATTTACACAGATAAAAAAAAATTTAATTTTGTACGTTATCTAATGCACATAAAGATAATGCCAGATTTAATTAAAAATAATGAAATATTTCTCGAGTATTTTTTCAAACAAACGTAGACAAAACGGTTCATTTGAATGAAACGGCTCACTTAAGCTGCTCAATGGCTCTTTTAAAAAAAAAAAGATCCACCTAAGGTGAACTTTAACCCTTCTCACACTTCCTAGGGAGTATTCGAACACAAACCTAGATGCAGCCAGTTTGATCCTGGGCACTTGATTTAATCACCATTGTAGTTACTCACAACTCACATTCACCGAAACATGTTTCGGTGATATCTTCGATACTAGTTTATTAATTCAAGTAAATACAGAAGGCAGTTATCACTTGGCAGTTATTTAGTTGTTTTTCCGTCCAGTGGTCGAAAAAAAGACAAACAAAAGACAGCAATTTCAGATAGAGATACAGTTTTTTCTCCAGATATTTCAACAGGTACGGTCGTAGAACACTTTTCAAATCTTCACTGAATGTTCGATTGTTTTGCAATAATGAGGTTCCAAGGACAGATTAGAATCCATAAGTGCTAAAGTAGATACAACAGCCTTCTTATTGAGTAGTAATCGATCCAGCATATCGTAAGTAGCATTCCAACGAGTTGGAACGTCTTGTTTCAATTTTAATTCGGACATGTTCAATTTCCGCTGCATTTTTGAAGCTTGCTGAGGGCATGGCTACTTTGTTTAAAATACTGAACAATCGCTTTGGATTTATCGACAATGACCTTTTGGAAATGGCTGTTTGGACGACTAGGTTGAGCGAATGTGCAAAACACCCTAAATGACGCACCCTGAGTAGTGCGGCGGTTAACTTCACATTTGCTGCATTGTCAGTTACGAGAGCTGTTATTTTGAAATTGATAGAAAACCGTGTCAAAACTGCCGTTATCCATGCAAAAATATGTTCCTGTCCGTGCAGAAATATTCGTATGTCTGTCCGAAAATTCCGAACACTTTAACAAAACAGATTTGAGCATCGTGTTTGAGTCGAAAAAATGAGTAGTGAACGCGTAAAAGCTTGTGTTTGTGATACTAGTCCAACCATCACATGCAATACAAACAGCTGGAGCATCGATTAACTGCTTTTGCACTGATGATAATAGATCATTGTAAACTGCCGGTAGCAGGTTATTTGTGAGCGTTTTTCTGCTGGGAAGCTTATAGGAAGGACATAACAATTCAACGCATTTTTTGAATTCTGCATATCATTTAGCGAGAAGGGGTGAAGTTCCTTGCAAATCATCTTGATTAACTGAATGTCAATTAATCTGCACTATCCTCTATCAACGGATATTGTTAGATGAATGGTGGAAAGATGCCGTCTTAAATTTGCCGTTGAGCTTCCGGCCAACGCTTGCGATTTTTTGCAGTAGTGGCATGTTCCTGACACTTAACCATGTCCATCACATTTGCAATCAAAATGATGCCAAATCGCACTTGAACTGATTGATGACAAGTTGTCTGAAGAAGACAACAATTTAAAATTTTGTAAATTATCATAAAAAAATAGCTTACGCTTCAGATAACAGTCGATTTACAGCTCGAAAAAAAAGTTCTCAGTGCTGTCTATTTCACTCAGACGTAGTTGAAAAAACTCAAGGTACGGTAGGTGAATGAAAGCGCTATATAAATCACTGGAAAATGCACTAATCTGAAGAAAAACAATCCTCAACTGTTTCGTTCAAACTGCAGCATATTGCACTGTTCGTACCGTCCAATGGTGTGAGTTTTGCGACTAGAATTTATCGCACAAAATTGCACCTATTGGATAGAATAAGTGTGAGCGAGAGATACTGAGGAATCAATGAACCCATTCATCCCAAAATGCTGGAGAAAAAAAAGCCTAAAAACAAAATAAAACCTAGGGTTTTTATTCATCAGGGCGAATCTGAAATTTCATTCCTATTCCATTCAGCTTTTACCTTTTTTCGAATTCCTCAAAAGTTTTTAATGGTTTAATAAATGAAAGAGAGCTAGAGAGGAGAGAATCTCTCGTTGTTAGATTCGCCCTATTAAAAAAATTCCAAGAAACGCTATTTCATTCAACCGGCAGTATTGGCATTGATGAAGCCCGAAAGTAAAAGTATGGCCGGCTGTCCAAACGTGTTCCAATCGAACCGCCAAAACGCACTGAATAATGTTCTGCTCGATTGAAACGACAATATTAAGTTTTGTGGTGAGAGTCGCGCATACCTTAACTGTAGGGCTTACAGAGAGCTTCCCGACCCACAATGTTGATTCATTCGGCTGAGATGAGGGAACAAGCAAAAATAACAACATAATTCCTGTAGAATTTTGCAAGATGACGTCACTAGTGAACTTGTGGTTCATCCTGATGAATGGAACTCCGTTTTGACAGATATTCGTGGTTTGTTTGTTTTCGAATTCAAACAATTGAAATAAACAAACCACGGACTCCTGTCAAAAGAAATTCATCCGACTCATTTTGCGAGGTTATGTTAGGTTGGTGTAAAACTCAGTTAAAGGTTCTCAGTCGGTGTAATAGCCAGGAGAGAAAAAGAGCAAAATGAACGAACAACAGGCACAGCTCAGAAATGTGGGCTCATTTTGCTTGAGCCGTTCGTGGTTCAAAACGTTCAAAACCGTTCGTAGTGAGCTGCCGTTCAATTTTGAACGCCGCGTTCATTTGAGAGCCGCGGTTCGATTTTATAGAGCTGTGGCTCGCTCACTCTTTTTGAAGAGCCGGTTCTAATAAGCGGCTCGTGAGCGTTCGCCCATCTCTAGGGTGCTGAGAGTTTTGAGAAGTTTACATTTGAATCTTACTTCCCCTCTTTGTAATTGTAATTGTAATTGTTCAGTGTATAGTCCGTGCTTTCCTGCTAAGATTGCGTATCCGGGGACTCACCCCCAGGTCTAAACACCTATAGTCCTTCCCGTTGCACTCGTCAGCTCGTGCGATACTCTAGACTTACATGGGTGGTCGTATCCGGGTCCTCCACTGGGTAGGCACAAGTGTCCGTCCAGTTTCTGGTACATTAATTCATCTTTGCCTAATTAAAGTACGTATTGCATAAACAGTTTTGAGAAACCCGTGTGTAAAACGGCTAACGGGTAGTAATAGCACTAAATTGGCCATACAAATATTATAAACATTAGAAACTTTTCAGAATGGGACCGATTAACATGTAAAGATTTATACCGTTTGGATTTTGAGTTTTTAAAACATCCCATAAACCCAACTTATTAAATATTTATTCCAACCAAATGAAAACGTAGAAGGTGCCCTGCATTGGCCAACAATAAATTCTCTCTCAAGCATTCCCCTTAACCATCCAAACCCAATACTTCATCAAACCTAAACGTTTCTGCTGGGAAAAAATAAAAATTGTTATTGTCATTGATTAGCCCCACCCGCCGATCTACACCTAGATCGTTAAGGATAGGTGGAGATTGATAAGGAAAATTTAGTGAGAAGGAATTACCTTGAACTGTGACTGCAAAGAGACAAGCATAACAAAAAACCAAACAAAACAAAATAGACAAAATAAAACAGGATATAAGATATTGTCTTCAAAATTTGGTAGAAATAAATTATTTGTTGCCTAACAAGAAACAGAATTAAGAACAAAGGTATAAGTAGAATCCTTTCATTTCCCGGGTAGTTGAAAAGCTAAGTCATTGCTCTGCAAAGATACTAAGAGTTATTGTTGAGGGCTGTCGATGATTGATTGAAGCCCATTCGAGCTCTATCAGATAAACACAGACGGATGTTCTACTTAATAGCTCCTTAATCTTGAAATTTTACTGGTCTATACTGTCACCCTTCATTGTTACTGATTACATATAATGTTTGAAGGTTAATTATTGGTTTGATCTATAAACAAATCAACTGAAAGTTCACTCCCATCCATCTCTTCGGCTCAGCTGCTCTTTATAACCTAACTGTAAATCCACCGATCCGATATCACGAAAGAAATTCCTACCGCCTAACATAAAAGTGGGCGGAATGTTACATCTTGGAAAAATTGTAAAAGAAATCGATGAATCAACACTCTCATATTTATCGCTAATACACTATTATAAATTTACAAGCTCATAACTGCAAGCTAGTTTGTGGTTTGAAAAGTGTCCAGATTCATTAACAAAAAGCTTGGGCACTGATGCAGTACGGCATTCGACCATTTGATTTGGAAATTTGTGTCGCTTAACAAATCCTCAAACAAATGTGCAAAAGCACGTTGGCCAATATTTAGTGTCAACCAGTGGGTACGTGTGCTCTACTCCAAGTTCCGCTTCTTTCAAATTCACCTTCAGTTCCATTTACCCATTGAGTTGGACACATCACAATAGAAAATACTGTGATGGAGCACGGACGTAAGGTTACTAAATGTATGAAAAATACTCTGTAACCTATTTAGGATTATATCTGAAAAATTCAAAATTGGCCAACACCCACCAATCTTACTTCCCTTCTTTGTTTACACGTCTAATACGTCTGTTTAAAAAAGTACTCGAGATTTCATGTAAATTTAAGCCAGATATCGCCTGAATCTAGCCTGTTGTATGAAAGATTGCAAACATTGTTTTATGGCGCATGAAAGATTGCAAACAATTTCGTTGTTTACGCCTCCTTTGGCTTATATTTAACGAGGGGAAATTTTATACTGTTATTACTATTTCCGTCAAAACATTGGAACGCAAAGTCAAAAAGTTCAACTCCTCCAACATGCCACATTTTCCCCGTCGCACCAACGGCAGATCGCTCCAGTAAAAATTCCCCCGAACAGCAGTCGACAGACGCAACAAAGCCATTTTCCAGCAAAACGCTTCATGCCCGATTCCCGCCACAATCCATTCCGACCATCTGCCACGTCAGCGGCAACAAACAAATCACACATTTTCACCGCATTTCACGCCCGATCACGCTCGAGTGGCCGGAAATTCAATTCGAAATTTTCACAATTCATCATCCGTCACAGATTTTCGGATTCGGAACTCCCAGCTTGCCTTCCGTGTCCTTCCGACAGGCGTCGCATTAATGAGATCCCAGTGCTCACCGAGCGTCCGATATTGATATTTTCATTGTTCTGTTGAAAAAAATCGCTATTTAAATAATTTCACAACTAAAGATTTTTTTTTTTGCTTATTCTAAATGAGAAAAATTGACTGCAATGCGGTCAAGCGCCCGTTTTTGTGACAAATTAATTCCGGTTGAAAAAACCGGCATTCATCATCCAAGTTCCGGCTGCGTCAAACAACAACGACACACACACACACACAAAAAAAAAGAACTTCCAACCGAACACAAATTAAAATTAAAAAGTTGCAATAAAATTATGATTAAAAATTTATGCTCCAACATACCCCCATACACGTATGCGCTGGGGTGTTTGTGTGGTTACAGCGAATGAGTCATGGGTCAAGGGGGGGGATAAACGAATCCAGCGAGAGAAGATTACGCCGACGTCGGATGGCAGGAAGGAGTTGCTTCAAAGGGTGGCTGTTGCCAATTTATTTGCACGCCACAGCGAGGCAAAGCAAATGGCAATCCGGATGTGGAACTCCGGCTGCACATCAAAGTTATCGAAAAGTTGGAAGTCACAATATGTCACAATGATAAAACCCGCTCCGCCAGGCGCCAGGAGTACCGAAGGGGATCAAATAATGTGTGGTGGGAAATTGAAAAAGGAAAAATGACATCACACACATGACGGAGCACACACAGCGCAACTTCCACGTGAGTGATCCTTAGTTTGCAGCTTTATCACCATTCAAATTTTAATGAGTTTACACTCTTTTTTTTTGTGCCAGTCGGGGCAAACACTTGCCACGACGACGGAGTCAGCCAGCTAATTTACGGCTGAGCGAGTCTAATTCTGTTTAATTACTGCAAAATATGACGCCGTCCATTGTCTCCTCCCTGGGCGCGCCGGACTGCAGCCCCTGCTGCCTGGAAAATCTCGACATTTAATTAAAGTTTATAATTATGAACTGCTGCTTCCACTGTGCTGCCGGGGTTTATGGCAAAGACACAAGCTGCCATCCCGTTCGTAGATCTCTATCTTAGAAAACATGCCCGGAATAATAACAATAATTGTGAACAATTATCACCAGAGCACACACCCCTGAATCGGTGCCAGCGTTTCAGGGGTGGAAGACATGGGGTGGAAATTAAAATTTTAACGGTCTTCCTAAATTGGGTGCAGTTGATTTATTGAAAACGCGCAACGTCTCAAGACGGGTTGATTGACAGCTGAATGATTTGTCGGTTTGTAATTCGAAACCTCGGAAAGGGTTTTTCCCAGTCAAGAAGTCACCGTCGGCGATCACCGATGGCATTTTGGCGCGTTCCAAACGAACAGCGAATATCTTATCTCAGATTACAACATTTTCACATGAAGACACGAAATGCGATAGCCAGTGGTCAGCTAGTTTTGCTTCATTAAAGACCCTTTTAGTTATGCTAATGAACTACGCTTCCTGCACCAGAAGTTGTCATCGCGAACGTTTGATTGACACCGGTCATCTGCTGCTGCTGCTGCTCCTGAATGCGTGAGAGAGACCAAAACTAGTTCGAACTGACAAGGAAGTGATCTCGGAAGGGTGACATCGTGTCTTTCCTATTTACCCTCCCAGGAGGTTTCACACTTCGCAGATAATCTTCTTAAGTGTTTCCGTTATTTTAGGCTTCGAAGAAAGAAGAAGCTCTTTTTTGCTCGAGCAAAAAAAAGTGCAATAAATAGCTAATCCCTGAAACCCCAGAAATTGATTGGATTTCACACTGGTTGTCACTCAAATCAACACATTCAGTGTGCGTGTGTGTCGTGCGAATATCGGTTGTTAAATGAGCCCTAAAGCGAAACCCAAATAGATTTATTACACACGAGGAAGAACGGTCCCGATTGACACAAATTACCCCCTCGGTGAATGATAGTTTGTCAGTCGAAAGGAGAGCCAGCTAATCCCTGAGCATCCCTTCTGTTCTCTGCGATCTAATAAGGCGTCTGCTACCGTGGATTGAGACTTTCAGTCTGCAGTTCGAACGTTCAATCGAACGATAATTTCAGCCCTTATGCGAGTATGCATTCCGAGATAAAAATCTATCCGATCGCTTTTCAGCATGTTCCAAGAACCCTGCCTCGCATGAAAAGAAACATCTCCCGAAGTCTTCTTCAAACAAATTGTCCGAAAATGTTTCCCATTGTCCAATCACGCACAGACACAAAGATCCCATCACATGCCATAATGCGTCCGAAGGAATCACCTGGTTAAACGCAACTTATTTTCTCACTCTCTCTCCCTTTCTCTCTCTTCCGGGATCACGGCGAAAATTTGTCCATTGCTAATCCCATTCGAACTGAAAATTAAATTTCCATTCACTCCATCGCTGACGAACAACAACCGGATTACAAGCATGGCTCAATCAATGATCAATCCCAGGTGCCGAATCTTCCCCGGATAATCCTGCCAAAGCGATCCTGTCCTTCCTCCTCCTCCTTCTCAAAACGGTCAACACCTCCTCCATCACCAGCCGAACGGCATTACAAGACGGGAACAAAGACATCATCGCACTTTCTCATCCTTCCCTCGAATGGCAAGATCTGGATCGACTGCCCAACCGGACACATCTTCCCGTTCTGCTGGGTTTTATGGCTTTTTTTTTTAGCAAGAAAAAAGCGAGAGTGTGAAGAAGTATATTAGATTTTGGCACGTCCAAGATCCGCATGCGTTCTTGCGAGCAGCATCCAACGTCACCAACGACTCCAGTCTCCGCCGGTTGATGCGCCCCGGTCGAGGAAAGATGATCTTCGTACGTGATCTTTTACAATAACAATTATGAATCGTAAAATAGGGTTTCTTCTCCTCCGACGCCGCTGCAGACGTCGTCGTCGTCGTTGTCGTCATCATCGTGCAGACGGCCGAACGTGAGCTATCATTCCTAATCGGATTGGAAATGTCGTCTTGTCCTGACGACGTGAGTGTTGGAGGCGTCGTCGGTCGGCTTTGAGACATTCGGGATAGGCTTCGTCCCTGAAAATTAATAGAAAGGAATTGTCAGGAATGGGAATTGGTGTGACCAGCGGTAGGCATCGTTTTCCGGTGCTTTGTGGTTCATGAGGTTTCGGTTTGCGGTACATGTTTTGCTGGAGCTTGTTTTGACGAAAAGATTGTTTCGCCGAGGATGAAGCTTTTCAAATGGTAACCATTTATTCGACTTAAATTCCAAGAAATCAACGATTTCGAATCATACATTTTTAATGGAATAACCGGTGAAAAAGCTTTGGAATGTTAAAAGATAGCATAAAAGTCTGAACCGAACATTTTCCATCCAAAGATCTGCGATACAAAATTGGAAAATGAAACTCGTAAGCATATTATCTATACATATAAAAATGGATTTCTGTCTGTCTGTCTGTCTGAACCTAATAGACTCGAAAACTACTGAACCGATCGGCGTGAAATTTTGTATGGAGGAGTTTTTGGGACCGGGGAAGGTTCTTAAGGTAGTTAGAGACCCCTCCTTCTCTGAAAAGGGGGGGCTCCCATACAAATGAAACACATGTTTCTGCATAACTCGAGAACTAATCAAGCATATGGAACCAAATTCGGCATGGAGGTTTTTAGAGGAGAGAAATGTTTCTATGGTAGTTCGAGACTCCGCCATCATCTGAAAGGGAAAGGGCAGGGGTGGGGTTGTCCATAAAAATGCAACAAAAATTTCTGCATAACTCGAGAACTAATCAACTAAAAATAGAACCCACATTTAGCAGGTGGAGGTTTTGAATGCAAGAAATGTTTCTAGAGGTGACTCAGAGACCCCTCCTTTTCTGAAAGGAGGGCTCATATACAAATGAAACACAAACTTCTCCATAACTCGAGAGCCAATGAAGCAAATGAAACCAAATTTGGCATGTTGAGGTTTTTGGAGGCAAGAAATATGTTCATGGCAGTTCTAGACCCTTGCCCCTTTGAGGGTGGGGGGCTCCATATCAATTAAATGCAAATTTCTGCATAACTTCAGAACTAATCAAGTTAATGAAACCACAATTTGGCATCTGGGGGTTTTTGAAGGCAGGATTTCTATCTATATCTATATATATATGAAAATGGATTTCTGTCTATCTGTCTGTCTGTCTCGTCTGTCTGTCTGTCTGAACCTAATAGACTCGAAAACTACTGAACCGATCGGCTGGAAATTTTGTATGGAGGAGTTTTTGGAACCCAGGGAAGGTTCTTAAGGTAGTTAGAGACCCCTCCCTTCTCTGAAAAGGGGGCTTTCATACAAATTAAAGACCAATTTCTGCATAACTCGAGAGCTACTCAAGCAAATGGAACCAAATTTGGCAAGTGGGGGGTTTTGAAGGCAACGATTGTATGGTTAGTCTGACGTTCCGCCATGGTGTGGAAGTTTTTGAACTTTTGCAGTACCTCTTCTTTGACTGGTGCGCAAAAATAAACGAAAATTTTCCTCGTTTTGTCATCGATGAAGGACAAGTAGTAGCGGCTCCCGCCTAGCGACTCTCTCTTCCATCGGACCGGCTATGTCCGAATGTACTAACTCTAAAACTTCACTCGCTCGAGCTCCAGTGTGGTTGAATGGAAGCCTGGTTTGCTTCCCCATGGAACACGTCTTGCAGTTTCCGGTTTTGGTACCGTTGAACCTTACTCCTTCCACCATGCCATTTCGCAGCTTAACCAGGTTTCTTGATGCCATGTGTCCCATGCGCTTGTGCCACAATTCTGCGGATTCTCGGGATGCGCATGCCAGCGCCTTGGACGGGGTTTGCTCCAATTTAAACAACCCATTTGAACGCCGTCCAGTAGCAATAACTTTGTCTGACGGATTGATGACTTTGCAGCCTGACTTGCTGAAGGTTACGGTATGACCTTGATCGACTATTTTACCTACTGACAGTAGGTTTACTGCCAATTCCGGGATTAATTCGACGTTGGTCACATCGATCGTTTCTGGGCTGCATGTGGTTGCAGCTTCGATTGATCCTTCCGCGACAATCTTCATGGATGCCTTTGTTAGCCGCGTAGATTCTGCCATCCGCCGAACGCAAGTTTTCCAGCAACATTTCGTTCTTCGTGAGATGCTTTACCGAACCAGAATCGAAATACCATTCTTCGTCCTCTTCGCCGTTTTGAACTGATAACACCGTACAGAAAGCGTCACCTTTCTTGTCCGATCCGGCTTGATATGCCGGTTCCTGGCAGTGCAATTTCGCGCGATATGCCCAAATTTTTCGCATCGACGGCATTGTGGCTCCTTGCTTTTCGTACTAGCTGCTTTGGTCGATTTACAATGCTTGTCATTCGAAACGTTTCGTGAAACGAATGCAGGTTCCGGTTCCAAAGTAGGCTCACACATAACTGTCTCCTGTAGCAACTTCGTCTTGATGATGTCACCCGTTATTTTGGTTCCAGAATTCTCCAATCCCATCACCATGGGGCGATACTCCTGCGGTAAACCGGCCAACAACAGCATGCCGATCCATTTTTCATCAAGGGGGAAACCGATTACGATGAGCTGGTGTGCAGTTGAAATCATCCGGTTAACATACGCTTCCATTGAGCTACAGCTTGCCAGATTCGTCGTAATTAATTTATGCAGTAGACTGGCGGGTCAAACCGCTGTCTTCGAAGGTGTTCGATAGCTTCTTCCATACTTCGGACGCCGTTTTCACCTCCTCGACGTGAATGTAGTTTACCGGGTCGAGAAACAGAATTATGTTACCTCTTGCGATTCTGTCCTTCCGAGGGTCCACGGCAGGGAGGGTTCCGTCTTGATTGGCCGTTGGCTCTACTGCTTCCCAGAGATCTTCCACTTCCAAATAGGTCCGAACTGCGAATTTCCAGGTTCTCCAATTCTCCCGACCCACCAACCGCTCGATGTGGGGGTGGCCCTGTGTGTTAAAACCCTGGTGCTGGTGCGGCCGTGCATGTACCGTTATGCCATTGCCGGATGCATTTCGTGCCGTTTCTAGGATTAGGATTCGCCATTTCTTCTTCCAAATCTAGCTTCAAATCTTGATTTATCGTTTCTTCAAGTTCCTCCAGACACGTACTCTCTGGGCCCATAACCTATTGGAACAGAGCTAATAGATTATGCGTGTGGTCTAGGTAATGGTCAAATAACTAATGATGATTTTATTGAATGTCAAAACTTAGAACTACATATATGGGTTGCTTCGATTGCAATTTTACATTTACCAACATATTCAAAATATGCATGTCATTGCCCAGTGAACAAGCGAACGGTACAGTTCGTTCGGTCCGCTTTCCGTTGCTTTGGAAGCTTTTTCACGAGTTGATCCAATTCTTCAGTTCAATATTTTTTCGCGATCGCGAGTGAAATCGAGTCCTGGTTTTATTAAGAAGAAAAGGTTGTGTGATAAACAGTGCAGCAACGTAATTAATTGCAATTAGCAATATTACGACGATCGAAAAGCCATATTGCTCCGCATCTATACGGCACGCACACCAGCAGTCCATCGTGCAGCGTGCATTAGTTCATCTGATAACCACCACCGACCAGTATCACTAGTGTCATTATCATCATCGTTCATCCCCACGCCTAGCCGGTGCACGCGGCCACTCATCGTAGCTCGGCAGCAGCAGCACATTCGTCGCCCGGCTGCAGTAGATCCGTTATACATATAAGATAAGTTTTTGTTTCCTTCTCTTCTGAATACAAGAAGCGTTATTTTCATAGTGTGTGTGAGTGTATGGGAGTGATTGAGAGTGTTTGAGAGTGTTTGAGTGTGTGCTTAGCTTTAATTTTTTTTTTCTGTGTTTAGTTATAGGTATATAGATTCAGTGGATGAGCGTCATAAGCTCCCACGAACGAGCCATGGATGATTTATCGCAAGATGAATCATCTATGGCGCAAAATGATGGGGTAGCTCATACAGTTACCCGATCACGTGCATATCCAGACAGTTCAACTGGTCCTTGGGTTGTCTATTTTCAGCCCAAATTGAAACCTCTGAATGTCTATCAAATTTCGAACGATCTGACCAAACGATTCTCGGCCGTGACCGAGATAATTAAAGTCAGGCCGAATAAACTTCGGGTCGTTGTGTCCAACCTCAAGCAAGCTAATGAGATTGCTGTCTCCCAGCTCTTTACTCTAGAATATAGAGTGTATATCCCAGCTCGGGGTATTGAAATTGAAGGTGTGGTCACCGAAACGAGTCTAACCCCTGAGATCCTGCTTAAGCGGGGGTTGGTCGATTTAAGAACCCCTGCTTCCCCCAGTTCAGATACTGGATGTGCGCCAACTAGGCTCAGTATCGACCAATAAGGGCGAAAAAAGTTCACACCATCAGACTCGTTTCGCGTGACCTTCTCTGGCTCAGCCCTCCCTCAATACGTTGAGTTGGGAAAACTTCGGCTACCTGTGCGATTGTTTGTACCTCGGGTCATGATCTGCCAGAAATGCCAGCAGATGGGACATACGACCTCCCATTGCGGCAATAAAGCGCGCTGCTCCAACTGCGGGGAGAAGCATGAGGATGGCGCGTGCGCAGACAGCACACCTAAATGCGCTTTTTGTAAAGGAACTCCTCCTCATGCTCTCTCATCGTGCCCGGCGTACAAACAACGCGGGGAAAAATTAGAACGCTCGCTGAAACAGCGTTCAAGGCAATCTTTTGCTGAAATGGTGAAAAAGCCTCACCATCACCCGATGCCAATACAAATCCTTTGCTCCTCTGTCAGATGACGAGTCTGACTTTGATTCGGCTGAAGAGGGAACATCGTTCACCTTTCCGGAAGGTGCTTCAAGGAAGCGAAGACGCGTCCGCCCACGAAAAGTTGCTGAAAAGAAGCCCGAGACCAGCTTGCCCAATTCAAGGAAAGGTGGAAAAGCGAAAATCCTAATCCACCTGGTTTTCGTAGTACTAACTACACCCAGGACTTTCCATCTCTCCCGGGGACATCCAAAACCCTGAAGCCCCAATTTTAAGAACAAAAGCCCCCTCCTCTAGTGGGCTGTTCTCATTTGATGACATTGCCGAAGGTATCTTTAAGTACCTCGAAATTTCTGACCCTCTCAAAAGCATTGTTATGGCAATGCTTCCCACTGTGAAAACTTTTTGCAGAAATTAACATTAAAGTGGCCCATCCTTGCAGCTATCATTTCCTTCGATGGATAATTTTCCAAATGAGGTCGGGGATTTGATCACTGTTCTACAGTGGAATTGTCGAAGTTTGATTCCTAAATTGGAATCATTCAAATTTTTAGCTCACACTACCGGTTGTGATGCATTCGCTCTTTGTGAAACATGGCTCTCTTCCGAAATCAATCTTCCGATTCATGATTTCAATATTATTCGTCTTGATCGTGAGGATTCACGTGGAGGAGGAGTACTTTTGGGGATCACAAAGTGCTACTCCTTCTATAGAGTGAATTTTCCTCCAATTCCAGGTATTGAAGTTGTCGCATGTCAGGCTGTTATTAAAAATAAAAGCCTTTGCATTGCTTCCGTTTATATTCCTCCAAGAGCCTCCATTAACCGAAAACAACTCTCAGATGTTTGTTCGGTTCTTCCTGCTCCGCGGTTGGTCATGGGAGATTTTAATTATCACGGTACAGGCTGGGGAGAACTGTACGATGACAACCGGTCTTCCTTGATATATGACCTCTGTGACAACTTCAATATGACAGTTCTTAACAATGGAGAAGTAACACGTTTGGCTGGTACATCCTCAGTTGGCAGTAGATTAGACCTCACACTTTGTTCGAATACATTATCGTTGGATTGCACATGGAATGTGATTCAGGATCCCCACGGTAGTGATCACTTGCCCATAAAAATTTCGGTTGCCACCGGGTTCAATCCGTCGAAATCTGATAACGTCACGCTATGATCTTACCCGTCGCATCGATTGGACAAAGTTTAGGACAGCAGTAGATGAAGCCGTAACGACGGTAGAAAGGCATCCACCGCTGGAAGAGTATAACTCTCTCTCCAACCTGATCTTAGACAGCGCGCTTCAAGCTCAAACTCGACCAGTTCCAGGGACGTCATCTCGCAGGAAACCTCCTTCTCCATGGTGGGATCAGCAATGCACCGAGGTTTACCGTAAAAAGTCCGACGCGTTTAAAGTTTTCCGTAGACGTGGAACACCTGAGCACTTCGAAGTATACACGGCTCTCGAACGTGAACTTAAGAGCCTCATCAAGGCCAAGAAACGCGGTTACTGGCGAACATTCGTGAACGGGCTATCGCGCGAAACGTCGATGAGTACTCTTTGGAACACGGCGCGAAGGTTGCGTAACCGAACTACGAACAACGAGAGCGAAGAGTACTCGGACCAATGGATCCTCAAATTCGCGCGAAAAGTTTGTCCAGATTCTGTGCCGGCACGGATGATTCCTCGCGAAAACACGTATTCGATAGATGAGATTAGCCAACCCTTTTCAATGGTAGAGTTCTCTCTGCACTCCTTTCGTGTGGCAATACGGCTCCAGGCGCTGATAGGATCAAGTTCAACTTGCTCAAGAACCTCCAGACGTCGCGAAGAGGCGCATGTTGAACTTGTTTAATCAGTTTCTAGAACTCAACATTGTACCGGATGATTGGAGACGGGTGAGAGTTATTGCCATTCAAAAACCTGGTAAGCGCGCGTCCGACCACAACTCCTATCGACCCATCGCGATGTTATCTTGTATTCGAAAGTTGTTGGAGAAAATGATCCTTTTCCGTCTGGACAAATCGGGTTGAGACGAACAACCTGCTTTCAGATACTCAATATGGTTTCCGTAGGGGTAAGGGAACGAACGACTGTCTCGCGTTGCTTTCCACGGATATTCAGTTAGCTTTTGCTAAAAAAGAGCAAATTTTTTGTCAACATTCACTCGTCAGCTGGCAGTATAAATGGAGTAAAGGAGATTTGGGGCGATGGCAACATTCTATCATCCCAAAGGTGTCGAAGAAATCTTGGTTTAGGGGGATGGATGTGGGTCGAGACTTCATTCGTGTCATGTCTCGCCTCATGTCCAATCATTATTCTTTGAACGCTCATTTATACCGGGTTGGGCTGAGCGACAGCAATCTCTGTGAATGTGGACAAAGCTATCAGGACGCAGATCACGTTATTTGGTCTTGTTCTGAGCATCGTGAGGTCAGATCGGGGCTTTATGATTCCCTTCGGGCTCGAGGTAGACAACCCAATGTGCCAATTCGAGATATTTTGGCTGTACGTGATTTGGAGTACATGAAACTCATTTATGTGTTTTTGACTAACATTAGCATTAGATTGTAGTTAGTTTAACATGTATGTTTAGTAATAAGTTTTTTTTCTGTGTTCGTGTGTTTTTTTTTCTCTTTCAAATATGTTCGAATAAAAAGAAAACCAAAAGTTGTGTAGTTATAAGTGTTCCAATAATTTAGAATTTAAATTTAATGTGTTATGTAAACCATACTTTAAATTCCCACCCTCTTTCCCATCCGTAATTTGTAATTCCTATTAACCTCGAGACGGCCGCGAGTAATCGGCTCTATCCTCCTAACTTTAGTTTTAAGATAAATGATGTATAAAAGTATGAAAATTTGGCTCTGTAAAGTTTATTCGATTGAGCCTGTACAAATAAATGATTATTAAAAAAAAAAAAAAATATGCATGAGTAATGGCTGGTCCCCAATTGAAACGTTGTGGATGCGTTTGCGTGAATTTGACAGTTGTGCAAGACGAATCCAACTGGTAAAAAGAAGAAGACACCGCGTGGTGATAAATCTGACAGCTCCCATGTTAAAGGACACTATTGCAAAAAGCCTTGTAAAATTCATTAAATAACCTTATGAAAATTAGCCACAAGGAAAAGGATTGAATTTCATAACAATACCTTATGAAATGCCACGATTTTTGTCACAACCACTTCCAATGGTTTGTTTATGGCAATGAATGAATATTTATGAATGAAATCAGCCATGAAAGTCATAAGGCGGTTAATGAAATTGATAAGATTGACTTGAGAAAATCATAACAGTCAACTGAAGGCATCAAAGTTACACACATGGACGTCATAAGGGCCTTATGAAATCAAAATTAAGTGGGTTCATGAAGTTTCATAAGGCAAATTTTATGAATTTCGATAGTTTTTTTTACGCCAGTGTATAGTATGAAAATTTTAAAATGCTTCTAGAAAATTCAAATGAAATTATAATTAAAAGCGGTTTGTTCTATGATGGAAGAAAAATAGAAAACTGCACAACAGTAGCATTTATTCTATTTTATTTGGCTGAAAGTGTCTTTATTGAGTAGTTTTGGATTTTTCTACCATTAAACAAAAAACCGCTTTTAATTAGAATTTTATTTAAATTTTCTAGGATTATTTTAAAATTTTCGTCCTATACTTTAACATGGAAGCTATCAGATTTATTACCACTCGGTGTCTTCTTCTTTTTTCAACCTGGATTTTTCCATAGATTTTTTTGTCAATTGGGGAAGGGGCTGCGAAATGGTGAGTCGCAAAGGAGCGTGCGTCCCCACAACATAGCTCTGGTCTCACAAGTTTCTACCCAAGGGGTAAGTCGCTAATAACAGTGTGCCAGGCACACCGTTGGTGAAAATTTTACACCATAACGGAACATGTGTGGCACTCTGCGGCACACTTTTGACATTTGTATCTTTTGAAGATATAATCTAGCAGTCCTGGAAAATTGACCTTGTATGTTTTTGTGGTGTTGTTTTGATTTCTTTGTTTTGCTACACAACCCAAAAGTTTGAGAAATAATCTTTTATAATTGAACTTTAGAGTTTCCTGTTTGTTGAGGCAAAATCTTGAGTGGAACAATGGATGAGGTAAGTGATTAAATTAATAAGTCGTCGAAATAATTTCAAAAAGGAAAACCGCTGCAGCCTGCCACTGTCACAGCTAACCACCGAGACGATGGAGAGATTGAAGAGGTCATGTGGTTCATGGCTGAGAGAAGTGATGTGCTTCCTTCCAATGTCATGCGCAAAAAAGGGATTAAGTATGTTCTCAATCCCACAACCGTCACATCCGCCACTGCCTGCCTGCCTTGTTGAAGATACACCGTGAACAACTACCGTAGCAGCCACACAACACCCTATTCCAACATTACCGAATCGATGCACACTGATCGAGATCATTTGAACCTTAGTTAAAGGGCTGAAGAGCTGGGACAGCCTAACTTTGAAGAATTAAGTGCTTGTTTCCTGGACACAAAGGGTTTGTGGCAATCCAAGCCCCTGGTCAGTACACCCGCGCGCGTTTTGTAGCGGACTTCGTGCTTTTCAGTTGCTGCTAAGGCCTTGTTGCTCCTGATCCACAGAAGGGCCCATTTGCGTATTCCCTGGGATTTTTACAGGTGCCATACCAGCAACGTCCGTCTCCACCGTTCTCGCGTGCTCCTTTCTGTCGCCAGTATTACTGTCGCGCTGGTCAGTCCTGCCTTTCTTCACCCGACGTAGTTTTGCAGTGTGATACAAGTAGTTGATCCTGAATCCCCACCTTATCACCTTCTGCATGAGCTAATCAATCATTGTGAGAACCAGTTCGACGTTGTTCCCATTGGGAATAGTCCTCTGGAGAACTCTCCAAGAGTCCGTACTTAGGTCGTTCTGGGTCTCTATGAATGCCATTATCTCCTCATCGGATTTCGTGGCGCTTTTTGGCAGGCAGGCTTTTTTTTTTTGGGGCGTAGAACCACAGCGTCCACTGAGTTGAACTTTTGTGGTATACCCCTGTTTACTATTCTAATTCGCATCTTAAAGCTAGATCACCATTTGTCAGGTGACCAGCCTAAGACGCGTCTTCCAGTCAGGCAAAATTGAGTTTATAAAACAAACCACCTTTCCAGGATTTGCAGTCCATATTTCTTCAGGTTGCATATAGCCACTGTTCAGAAATTTAAGTCTGCTCTTGTACAAAGCATCACAACTGCAAAGCAGATGTTCCGAGGTTTCACGTTCCATGTTACAGAAACGACAGATATCATTCTGAACCTGGCCAATGTTTTTCAAATGATATCTACTCGGGCAATGTCCGGTTACTAGGCCAGTATAGGTACAAAGAACTCTCTTATTGAGCTCCAGAAGCTTTTTACTAGTTGTAACTTTTGGAATTATAAACCTTTTCGCTTGAAAACCAAGTGGTCATCACCCTTTGCTCTTCCCAAGATTTTAATTCCATTTTTATGTCACAGTATGATATACCGCAGAATGGTTCTGGGCCAATAAACTGTGCATTTGAACCTTGTTTAGCAAGCTCGTCTGCCCTTTCATTGCCTTCAATGCCACAGTGTCCCGGAACCCAGAATAAATTTACCGAGTTCTCTTGGCACACCTTTCGCAGTGAAAGAATGCATTCCCAGACAAGTTTGAATGTATATTTATAGTTACTTAACGCTTTGAGTGCCGCTTTGCTGTCTGTAAAAATACAAATATTTGCATATCTATATTTTCTCTTCAGACAAACGTTAACACATTTTATTATAGCAAAGATCTCCGCTTGGAAAACCGTTGGATAGTTTCCCATCGCCACTGAGATTTCTACCCCAGGGCCGAAGATTCCTGCTCCCGTTTTTGTTCCAATTTTTGAGCCATCTGTGGAAAATTTTATGGAGCCATGACGATCAGTGGGACCTCCGACTTCCCAATCTATACGTGACGTTTCACATATCTTGTAAGGGATGTCATGGTTTTCCACAGGTTTCATCCAGTCTTCATTCATGTACATCACTGGCCCATTTTGAAAGCTTTGTGAAATGCTCAGGTGATCGACTAAATCACCAGACATGAAAGTTTTCAACCGTTTGAGTCTAAGCATACTCCTTCCGCTTCTAGTTGCACGTATTCGTGCAAAGGCAGCAGATTTAGAATGGCATTCAACGCATTGGATGGGGTGCCGTTGAAGTTTTGCAAGCTTTTTCTGTGCAGTGGCCTCTTTTGTTTTTGGCCACCACACAAGGCTACCATGATTTCCGATCTAGGAATATTCTTTTCATCAACCGCTAAGAGCTCTCCCTCGCACACTTGTATGCTGGGAGTTATGTTCTTTAACCAGTCCGCTGGCAGTTGATTACCAGGAAGGCTGTTTTATTGTGCAGCCTCTGAAGATCTGTTTTACTGCTGTACCCCGCTTCTCAACTACTTTATTGATTATGGTGTATTGGACCAAAATCAGTTGTTGTGTTGTTAGAGTTGTCGTTGGGTAGTCCTTTGGAATTATTCCTATCCGTACTTGGCTCATAACTTTCGTGTAAAGCGATTTTTGAGTAGTGTAGTGCGATTCCTCTTCCTTTTTGCCTTGGACTTTCGGTTTTTTGGGTTGAGTACGCTCACCTCCGCTACCCGGGGCCTTTGTCCCCCTTTCTTTGTGGATCGGATCAGGGTGTCCAGCCTTCTTGAGTTTATCCAGGACATTTTTATTCCCGGACCCTTGGTTGTCTCTGTGTAGCTCTGTGTAGGCTGTTCACCGAAGTAACGTTGGAAGGCTTGCTGCCGGCTTTGTATAGCCTGCCCGTCGGCGTGAATGTCTCCTTCGTTTTTTTGGCTGTGGTTTACCTTCCCCCCTAGATAGATCAGCTCTGGGCTTTTTCACTGATTCTGGCTGCAAAGTCTCACTTGGTTTTTGAGCAAGGCGATAGGCCTCCTCCTTGGCGTACCCTTGATCCAACAGCTTTTTTTGACGCATTTTTCCGCTTAACCCGGTCTGGGTTCTGTTTTAGCCGCAGCTGATTGTGCCACTCATCGTCCTCGCCACTATCGTCCATCTCGGAGTTTTTTTTGGTGTAATTGATGGACAGGTGGACACTGGAAAGTGATTTGTTGTCTAACTGGGCTTCGATTTGCTCCAGAGAGTCTCCCTGGCCTGTGTCCACCTTTCCCGGCTGAGAGAGGCAGTCGGTACCTTTTGTTAATTAAGTATTGTTGTTGCTCATATGAAATCCCATGAGTAGCACGGGAAGTAAAGGTCGACTGCGCCAGAGCCCTGCATTAGCACATCAAGGCATCCGATACAGTGGGGTCACCTGGTTTCCCACAGGTTCCGTTCACGACTGAGTAATTGTTTCACCACCCCAGCCATGCATTCATAGGCACGGGTCGCATTACACCGTAGATTCAGGGTTAGACCGTATTAGGCATTCGTGTGGCTACGGTCATCACCACATATATCCTCCTCCTTTACCCGGGCTTGAAACCGGCACCGATGATTCACATTGATCTTAGACATACACGTTGTGTATCTCTATTATCCGACAATCATCGCTGAATTAGCATCTTGAGCTCCATTAGTTATCTACCATCACTGAACGTTGTTATCAAAAGTTTGGCAAAGCAAAACAAATCAATCACCGGGTTACCATGCGTAACCAAAACATAACGATTGAACTGTCAAATTATCGTGGCACACATGGGCACATATTTGCACCACGATCGAAACATCATGACTCATCGTAATGCTTAGAGACACACTAAAAAAATGGGCACACGAGATATTGTGCTGAGCGACTCACCCCTTGTTTCTACCTCATGCTTCCACGGGTCTATAGATGACAAATACCGCCAGCTAAGGGTTGCGTACTTAGCTGGAAGTGCAGTTTGGGCACTGTTGTCCTTTTGACTTCAGCTAGACAGAGGAGGTGCGGCTTAAACATTGTCTGTTCTGACATGACGCTGTTTCGCGTCAACTATACCTAAGGAGGCAGTCCCACCAACGCGATGTAGGAAGCGCAACCCGGGTAAGGTAGCATGCTGAAATCTTATCCTACCACGAAAAATGGAAGTATTCTTTATACGGTATATAATTTCAGATCATCCATGGAGTTCCCAACTACTGTATAGTAATCTTAAATTATTTTTTCCTTCGTGGCAATGATAATGCAGGTCCGTCTACAATTGCAGCAGGATCACAATCAGTAGACATGCAGACAGTTCAGATATAATTTTTGTTATCATTTTGTATTGTCATCCCTTCGCAATATTTGTTATACTATTTCAGCTTCACAATTGAGAGTTGGTGAGTGCTCTCGAAAACGCGGAGCAAAACAGATAATTGTTATCCTTTTTGTCCCCTGAATTAAATGAACTATATTATATAATCACATCACTTATCTAGGTGAATCCTAAACCATCGAGTCCTACCCTACTAACATGGAAAAATCCCCTTCCTGTGACCTCTGTGGGGATGCAGAGGTAAACACGGTCCCTAATCAACAAAGGTCACACTAACTTTCCTTCCCTATTCCCAACTGATTGCAAGGACGTGGCCGGCGCCGTTATTGATTATTAAAGAAACTGAGTCACTGAAACGTGTACAGTGAGAATGGTCGGTTACTCCCAGCCCCATTCAGTTGATTCATTGTGCAATTTCACTGATAGGTGAAGTTCATTTCACCAAGTTCCCTACCCTAGTTGGAGTAGATCTTACGCTGCAGGTTGCCCAGAAATTTTCTAGAAGGAACGCATCTTTTTGGGGAACTTGGTGAAATGAACTTCACCTCGGAGCTCACTTCGTTCATGGGGGAAGTAACATACGAAGTGCCCTGCCAGTCGTTGCCATCCAGGGTGAGATAGGTCTCGTCGTCCATCACCACCGCCACGTCGCGATTCGCCAGGAAAATCGAGTTGATCATCTTATTCAGCCGCTCCCGCTGCGTCATTGCCTGTAGCTCCTAAACCAGGGGTCGCGACTTTCGCTTCCTGACTGTTTTGCCAGTTGAACCGACCTCCCGGCCAAGCGCACGCAGCGATGTAGCCACTTTTCCCTCGGTCTTCCTCTTCAGTATCCGTTGGAGCTTCTTGTCGCTCAGGGTCGTCGGGCGTTTGGAACCGGGCTTTCTTTCGATGCTGGGATTGTTGTCTAATAGTGCCAAGATGTTGTAGATGCCGAGACGGGCGTATCCGGCGTCTACAAAGTGCCGCTCGATGTCCGTTGTCGACGGGGTGGGGTGCCGTTCTTTGAACGCGCACACTTCTGAACGGAGTTGCTTCACTGTTTTTGCCATCACGGTTAGAGCTCGACTGATAGAGCTGTCAAATTTTGTCTGCTGACTCGTGGGTTGCTATGATTGATGCTGCATGGGTAGTTTCGTCAGTGCGGGTGAAGGTAAACCCATGAAAAATCTACAATTTTTGTCCATATTTTTAAAATACAAACGTTATGCCTATGAAAGATTCAGCAAAGTTGTTTTGTATTAAATTTGCTATAACTTTGTCGAATAAAGTTTATTTTCATATGCATTTTCACTTCGAGGTTGACTTTTCACCAAATTTTTATCTTCATGAAATCGAGAATAATTTATGAAAAAACTGTACCAAAAAAAGCCATTGCTTACATAACATAAAACAATTTCCACCGTAACCAGTACGGTACGAACTTTCTAGAAACACGCTTATTGTCCTGCCAACAAAGATCACATTTCCTCAACATTCCACAAGCAAAAAGAAATAAAACAAGAAAATGCCATACATTATAGCCCATGCCACGTGCGGTGAAACGTCACGAGAAATAACTCACTCAACTGTGTCGTATCACGTACCTACCTAGAGCTAGGTCCGTGTGCTTTGCTGACCCAGTAGTGTCCAGGTGACCTTATCAGCTGGCAAAATGTGATTTCTTGTGCTTACCTTCTAGCCGGCTCGATTCGTGCCGGGATATCTTCCCTTCGTTCGGTGACACACACACACACACGGGGATTTGTGCTAAGATGGATGGAGAAAAAGGACGCCCTACATGCAGCTCGAGAGTTCCAGAACGCTCTTACGTAATTGCATTAGGGAATTGCTTTTTTCCTGCTGCACGTACCTACTGCTTCTGGTTCTATTTTTCGAATGCAAGGATTCGGTTCTTTTTCTCGGAATTGAGCTACATACGGTGAACCTTTAAATTGTGGGAAACGCGTTCACCATATAAGATAAGAACTACTTGGTACCACCCTCAATAGAACAGGTAAAACAGTCGCAGCTCAAGTCACTTGACGACCATTATTTTCCTCTGCCTTGCCGTTGAGAAAAAAACAAATAACAATCTTCTGGTGAAGCGGGAATGTGTATTTGCAGTGCCATCATGCATCTTCAGTAATGTGCATTAGACTGGCGCTGTGCAATGAAGGAGTTTCCCATCTTAGAAATTATAACTGTAGTATAATCAACTTACCGATTTCGACTGAAACAATTTCTCGAACCACCCTATTACAAGAATTCGAGTCCTTTGCTAGGTCCTCCTATAGAGCTGGCAAGCCGGGAAGGTATCGCAAACCGACAAACCGACCGCGAATGGTCACGAAGCAGTGATTTATTAGTGCGACCGCTTAAAGCCCTACTACTGCTTCTGGTCGAAGTGGACGCGCTATTTCATATCCGAGGAAGAGGAAAATTCCGCTACTGCAATAATCGGGTGACCGATGTGGTGCCAGATGGAATATGCTCTACCGTTTTCCGGTGAAATACATGGATGCTCACCATGGCACCAGCCAGCAGCAGTAGTGTAACGAATCGCTCATTGTCAACGGCCTTCTAGGGTGTGCAGAACTTTTTTTCTCTACATTTGAATAAAAATTGCGGCTGTCAAAATTAGGGAAAAAAATCCCGTTGAATTCAATTTGCAAATGTTGTATCTACACGTGCAGCTCGCATTGGGAATGAATCAACTTCGTTTGCATAATATCTTGCAACCGATTCCTGTGCGGTGGATGATGTGGTGGACCAATTTTACGGTTCTCTCGAGCTGATTTATAGTTCTGCCAAACACTGCCAGGGGGGGTATTCTCACATGGATGGATTGCATTCTGGGTAAAGGGGTCTAATGGCCAAATGGGAAGAGAGAATGAGAGCACCTACCTATTTATATGACCGTATGAGAAGAGGAAACGATATCGAAAAGTTTTTCATTTTATGAAAATTTATGTGGTGAAAAGTTTGAACCACTACCGCTCTGCTCTCTGTGATGAATAGCAGCAAGGATTTTTCTGGCGGAGAGAAAACTGCTTTCCAAAGTGTATGTGTTTACAGACAAATAGCTAAAATTCCGGGTTGTTTTTTTAAGGTTTAAATTTCATTTGAAATTTGCGATAAATTATTCTCATTATAATTCTATTTCGGTCGTAAAAAATCACAACAACAACTTTATGGAGCTCGAGAGACCGACAAACTGACGTGACTGCCTTTATTTTTAATTCAAAATAAACTGGTGAACTGGTGGTTCGCGATACAAGTTATTCGATTCGAGAGTTTCGAAACTCGAATCGAGTTATGTTCGGTATTCCGTATTTTTTTGTTGAGGCAAAAATGATGAGCCTACTAGATTTCGACTCTAAAAATCCTTCGAAGAGGAATGTGTCAAATTTGGTGTGTTTACAATCAAACAAAAAGTGCTCGGTGGTAATGATTCTGCGAAGAAAATTTAAAATGATTTAAAGAAAAGGGTTTGTAAACGTTTTTCGACACCAGTGAAAGGGAAAATGATGAAAGCCCTCTGATTTGTCAGAGGTGTGAGCTGAGAGATAATGTATATACATATTGGATACCCATTGGCGGAGCTAGATAATTAGTCTGAGTACTTTGATGGAACTTTGTGTTAGAGATTTTTTGAAGTTCAAAGCATGTTCTCAATTAACAACATATGAACTTGATGGTTGAGTTGAACAGCAACAATGAACTTTTCATGAACTTTTGAATTGTTTTAAATATTAATGAGACTTTAAAGGAAATTAAGTTCTGCCTGTATGTGAAGTGTCTTGCTATTCAGCAAAAAAGTTCCATGGAACTAAACTTCAACTGAATGTGAACTGCCATGTTCTCATCTCAAGTAAAATTCGTACTTTAAGTTGCTTTCTTGTTAATGAACCGATCGGCGTGAAAATTACTATGCAGGGCCTGCATACCCATCCTCTCCTGGAAGGAGGGGCTCTCATACAAACGAAACACAAATTTCTGCATAAATCAGGAACTATTCAAGTTAACGGATCTAAATTTTTTTGAAGGAGAAAAATGTTTCTATGGTAGTTTGAGACCCCTCCCTGTTCTGAAAGGTCATGTAAACGAAACACAAATTTCTGCATAACTCAGAATTAATCAAGCAACGGAACCAAATTTGTGGGGGGTTTTGAAGGCAATGATTGCATGGTGGTTTGAATCCCTTCCTCCCTCTGGAAGAGATGACCCTCATACAAATGAAACACAAATTTCAACCAATCATGAGAGTTAACCAGGTAAATAAAACACAAGGTATTTATTTCTCGAGTAAATAGCAAGTTCTGATAGATGTTTGAACCCCTTCATAGTCAAAAAAAAAAACCCATTCAAAAAACAACCATTAACGCACCAGTTCTATTGAAAACATTGCAGGGAACTTTAAGGGAACAACTGCAAATAGGAAAACCTTTCAGAGACCTTCTGAAAAGTTGTTCAGAGAGCTTCAGGGAAGTTCTTCAGAAAACTCTTTAAAACTTCTTCAAAGAAGTTCTTCAAATATATACGGGGAAGTCTTCAAATATATTTATAGGAGTCTTCATAAGAGAATCTTTCCCTTCTTAAGAGAATTGCAGGGAAAACCTTGCAAGAACTTCAATAAAGTTCTTCGGAGAGCTTCTGGAAAGTTCTTCAGAGAACTATAGCAAAGTTCTTCGGGGAACTTCAAGGAAGTGTTTCAGAGAACTTTGGCAAAGTTCTTCAGAAAATTCAACAAAGTACTTCCGAGAACTTTATGAAAGTTTTTTTTTAGAGAATTTCAGTGAAGTTCTTCAGAGTGTTTTGGCAAAGATTTTCAGAGAACTTCACAGAACTTAAGGAAAGCTTCAGTGAAGTTCTTCAGAGATCTTCAGAAAATATTTTTAAAGAATCTCAGAAAAGAGCTCCAGAGAACATTAGCGAAGTTCTTCAGTGCTATTGAATCCGGAAGGGAAGTTCATCAAAGAACTTCTGCAATTAATTTTATAGAAGAAAGTTCTTCAAAGAGTTTCAGTGATGTTCTTTAGAGAACTTCAGCGATGTTCTCCAAAAAAACATGAGAGAACTTTAGCGAAGTTCCTTAAAGAACTTCACGGAAGTACCTTACAGAACTTCGCAGAAGCTCATCAGAGAACATCATGGAAGTACATCAGAGAACTTCACGGAAGTTCATCAGAGAATTTCAGTGAAGTTCTTTCGAGAATTATCGCAAAAATTATCAAAAAAGTTTATAGATAAATTTCCCAAAACTTTGGGAAGTGATTTTCAGCAATAATTTGTAGACAAAATTAGATAAAAGACACAGAGAACTTCATAGAAGTACTTCACCGAACTTCAGGGTTGCCATTCCGATAACTTCAGGGAAATTCTTCAGAGTTCTTCAGAGAACATTATACAGAGTATTTCTGGGAAGGCCTTCAGAAAACTTGATGAAAAATTAGAAGAACTTCCCTTGCGGGTACACTAGGGCCACGTAATGATATAGTTCACACTAATACTACATAGTGGGCCAGTGGTGATTTAATGTGTATATGTGACTACTTGAACATCTTTGTGTCAGACACCAACTTCCTACATTTCAAAGATCTCAAGATCTATGTTATACAGAAAGTTTGAAAATTTTATTCGAAAAAATGCAACAGATAAAAATGCTCACCAAAAATTCACTTTAAGTCAGATATTTTTGAAACTCTCAGAGAATAAATAAACACATATCAGCTATGTTTTTGCAAAGTTGGTTTATTTAACCTTCTTCTAGGCTACCCATCAAATCCTGGGCAATAATTGCCCCATAATTCTTACACACTTTTATCGACTTTTTCTTCAAATCCTTGTCGCTTTTGTAGATCACCAATTGTTGGGGATGAACCGGATTACCTCCTTCGATGGCTGGATCCTCAACACTCGACGGGTTTGGGGTTATGCCACGGGAAATTCTTCAATTGGCTATCCTCCTGGCTAGTGATTTTCCTTCCTGGTCATTGAATCACACTCGCGGTTACCACACATTAAAAAACAGATATATTTGCACTAAACAAAAACTACATGAACTACATTTATTACGGCTTAATGAACTAACAGAATTTTGACTTAAAACTAAAAACTATACGCTGGCCATGCGGAGGCCTTAACCGGTGTGCTGGCGATCGAAATGCGAGTTGAGGTTGAACTAAACTAATCCTAATACTGCAGGTCATCGTCAGCCGGTGATCGAAGATTGAGGGTGTCCATAGTAGTGAGAGAGGGATCCCACTCTCTTATCACTCCTGTTTCTCGCATGTTGTCATCGACGAGTCCGACAATCTCCCAAACGCTGATACGGTGTGTCATTCCTATTGATTCGGCTATGGCTTGTAAGTGGATAGCAAACATCAATACTGAGGCAAGGACTCATTTTTGTGAGGAACGACAGGGTTGTAGTCTGAGAGGGAAGATGCTGTTCCTCAACACCAATGTTTTCCGGACCTTGTTTTTTTTAATAGCTCAGAATTTTTCAATTGGGTGAAGTTCTGGAGAGTTTGGCAGATTTGCTTATTTTGGCTCAAAAATAATACCGTTGGATTCGTACCACTATATCACCGGTTTCGCGTAATGGCACGATGCTCGATCTGATCAAAAACAGAGTATCACCTTTGTGGAAGTGGAGAAAGTGCAGCAGGCGCTTCTGGAGGCATTCATCTTCATATATTTGGCTGCTGATGGTTCTGGCCGTTATATAAGGCTTGCTGAATTTGTTGCATCTACGGATCGCCTGCCACACAAAGTTTGACGACCTTCATTTCCCGAAACTTCTCCGGAACATCCACGCGGGACTTGCCGGGACTTGCTTCCTGGTGCGGGATTTGACCAACGTATTCTGTATCGGTCTGTTAACCTTAAAGACATGAAGTCCGGCCGCTTTTTTGTCTGCTGCAAGAACCAGACGGAAGAATTGACCATCTTGGTCACGTCCAGAGTCAAACGGTTCAGATTGCGCTTTAAGCAATTCTGCACCTTCCTTGCGTTCACGGGGTCGGTTGGTTTCACTTGTCTTCTGCTGGGTCGTCTGGGTCTCTATGAATGATTTTACCACACGGGACACGGTCGAATTGTAGATTCCCAACTGTTTGGCGATCCACCTGGGGAGGTTACCTACATTTTCCAGGACCGCGCCTGTTAGGATGAGAATAAACCAATTTTCACAGCAGCGTTTTATCGATGAAGCAGCTAGATGTATTTCCATTAGTATAGACTTATTATAATAGAATTTTCCAACTTACATTAATAGTTTTGCCATTCTCTTTCTTTTATATGTCGAGTTTGTCGAGGATTTCGTCAATACAGCAGAATTCTGCACTATTGTTGGAAACTGGTTTAATTGCATAATACAATTGATTATTAATTTGAATTTACTTTACTTACATCCGAAATAGATCAATTACCAACAAATTTTCCACTTTTCCACCACTGCTCAAAACTATTCTTACTGATCGAAAACAGCCTAATTCTTAACTATCTTTTCTTCTATTATTTTGTTGTTAATTTTCATGCTCTTTGCATACGCACACTCTCTTATGGCTGGCCCACAATTGATACGTATCAATTGTGGGTGACCCTTTAGTGTTGATTTATTTCCACCCGGTTCTCCACTGACGTTTAGGACCAACGTCGCTCGAGTTTCGCAGGTACAGCAAGGTGCAAGGTATGTCGATAGTACTCGAGGGTGCGCACAGTGCCCATAATTTTTCGTCGACTCACTTCTTGCTTGGTACACTCTTAGATTTTTTTTACAGAAACGTTCGATAATCCGATTTTACGAATTTCGGTAAAATTTTACCGAAATCCGGTAATTTTTTTACAGATATGTGAAAAATTTCACCGAAATCCGTAAAATCGGATTACCGAACGTTCAGCTGTTGAGAATTCGGTAAAACATTACAGATTTCTGTAAAAAAATCTAAGTGTGTAGTTTGATAAATTGTCACATAATTTTGCACATGTAAACATTGTCCTGAACATTTTTTTTCCAAACTTTTATCATGCATTATACAGTTATACACAAAAGAAAGTGTTACATCTCTTTCGAGTCCAATTTTGGGATCCAGGTCGTCTTTCCGGCGTAACGAACCATAACCACAATCGACTCGTCTATCTATCCGGATCCCGTTGCCACTCTTCTCGTGGTAATGCTGTACTATAAGCTTCGTGAACCGATGAATTCATCCGGCAGAATCATGGGAAATCGCAGACCGAACGGTAGGAATTCCACTGGATCGTCTCATCTATCCATCTGGATCAATTAATTCTCATCGACCAGCAGGGCTCAACTTCTCGATCGCCAATCACTGGCTCGCAAGACGATCTTTGTTCTTGAACCACCCTTTAATTCGTCGATGACTGGCTACTGAACGTAATCCTAGAGAGTTTGAGCTGTTTAGTGGAATACCTGTAACTGAAAAGTAGAAAAATTAGTATCTTCCATTTAATTCTAACTACCTTTGCTTATCTTCGACAGATACGCGTATTTCGTCTACAATTTGCAGACTTCTTCAGTGTCTCGTACTAATAACTCGACTTAAAGAAAACCTTCGCCACCTGCCCTATATATACTATTTTCTAAATACAAAGCGTTTACCTATCATTATTTTGCTTATACCTATCTTATTATTATTTTGTTTATACCTACCCTGAGTCAAAAATAAATGTACTTAATATCTACCTCACTTTTTTCCATCTATACCTAACCTACTTATTGTGTAGGTGGGTACTCCGCTTCGTCGGGTTTGATGTCGTTTGGGTATTAAGTTGAAGAGCCAACGCTGCACACCTCCGGAGTCAACTTCCTAAGACATTTGTTCCACATTTTGGTCATCTGAATCGCGACCCGAGCCGTTTTTCCACTTTTCTTAAGCTTCCGCTTCATTATTGCCCAAAATCTCTCGATGGGCCGAAACTGCGGGCAGTTGGGTCGAATTATGTTTTTATCGATGAAATCCACGTTATTTTCGCGGTACCACTGGACGACTTCTCGGCTGTAGGGGTAACTCGCCAAATCTGGCCAAAACTTCATGGGACCGGTTTTAATGAAAGATAGTACGCGGTTTTTGAGGCATTCTCCCTTGTACAGCTTCGAGTCCATCTTCTTATTCCTATCGAACACTTTGGTCTTTGCTCCGCAGCTGCATATCCCTTGCCAAATCATCAGTTTTTTTTTTGACAAATTTGTTCATAAAAGCAAACTTAAACTTCACAGGAACATCACCTCGTGCCGTCGCCATGTAGATTTTTGGCAAGGATGCTGTCCGAAATCCATTTTGACGTAGGTTTCATCGTTGCTGAGCAGGCATCCTTGGTACTTCGTCAAAACCTGCTGGTACAATTTCCGAGCTCGAGTTTATAAGGTACAAGAGGTCAAATACGTGCCAAAAAAAGGCCAATCCACCAAACTGTCCAGAACTTCACCCAGTAGAAAAGTACTGGTCCCTAGTTAAGCGGAAACTCTTCGAAACTAAGAAGAAAGCAAATGGTACTGATGAATCGTCACGGCGGACGTATCTGAGGATACCGTACGGAACCTGATGGAAAGTGTACCACAGAAAATTCTAAAATTTTACAGAAAGAAGGATTAACATCTTAATCAATGGTTTCTAATGTAGATATAACTCTGCTATTGTTAAATAAACAATTGGTTTTGTTAAATTATGTGTGTTAATTTTTTTTTGCTGCTATTATTTTGGTGTACGAAATTCAACGTGGAGAGGCTTTAGCTACGAGAATCTGGTAAACTATTTAAATACTTGCCGTCAGCTAAATCAAGTTTGATAAGTACAACACAAAAGCCGAATCGGATAAAAAATCCAGTCAAACACACTATGTTGTAGTAAATGCACCTTGATGAAAATATGGGCAATGCCTGGCCGATAATTTGCAATCTATTTGTTACCTTTTTTCCAAGATGGAGGAGATCGTGGGCGCGAATATTTTGGTTTCTTACCCGGACTTTAGTTGAGGTATTAGTGTAAATAATTTAAATGTGCAACGCATCGGTTTTTCCAAGGCGGGAGGTGACCGCCCAGGATTTTGCATGTGGATGAATAGAATTCTTTCACGAACGGTTCGTTGATTTTCTTCCATGTCGACCGTAATTTTACTGAAAATTGCACAACTATGTAAAAAACACACATAAATAGAAATCGGGTTACATATGGTTTATTTCGATCAAGTATGAAGCTAGTTACGCAAGTTTGAAAGTGTAGCAATAATTATCGGCGCGCCCTTTAAATACGTAGAAATAACGCTCAGATGGGAAACATCAAATTTGTTAGTAACGTAATATTGCAGATACGAATATTATCAGTTATTTATTCCCATTGTTTATAGCTTAAAGATCACGGCAATTAAATGGTGTTGTTAAACAGAGTGGTGGCATAATCTTGCGGTAGGCTGTCTTAGTAAAGTTTAAATCTAATTTTATCTGAAAAAAGGAAACTCTCAATGCGGTGTATTAATGTAAAACAAACCAAAGCCAAGACGTCATGGAATATCAGCATTTCGTAGGCATTCAGCATTTTTTTAAATAACTCAGAATTTACAAATAAATTGCCCTGACATTTACATTTACAATCGCAGTTAGCAGCTGAAATACGCACGATATTCCACTTTCAAGGTGAAGCCCTCCCATCGAAGGACAGAAAGTTTGCATATAAATTGCCAACGTCGCCACCAACTATGTAACTGGAAATTCTCACACCCACCCACCAACAGGCCCGTCAACAGTAATGCTTAGCATTCAAATTGAATTGCAATACTCGGCACACATGCAATCGTCACTATAAACGACTATATTGCCCAAAGTAACGGTGGTTCCTGTAGGCGGGCGGGGCTTGTGGAAAAACAGTATAAATTACCGCTGGAATTGTGCTTCCTAATGCAACTTTGAAAGTGCACTTGCGGAATCTGCTTTCCTCCCCCAGGCAGTGCACAAGTGCAACTCTGAAAACGGAGCAAGGGAAATGCACCAGACCAGCGTCAAAGAATTAGCACCACCAGGCACGTAAGCCGCTCTACACTCAGAACCTCCACACAGACACAGTTTCCATTTCATTTGAAGTTCAACCTCAAACGATGATCAAGACCGGTACGTGAAATATTTACACTAAATTTATTATTCATTCCAGTTCCTTCGCCAACCCAACCCAACCCCACATCTTGCATGAAAATACAATTTTCGTGCCCGCACACACGCTAGGTTGAGCGGAAAATTTCCAAAGTTTTTACAAAACCAGCAACGAACCGTCCCAGCTCCAGTAGAATTGGCAGACCCACCGTTCAAAGCTGATGCAGTTGCAAAGTTAGAATTATTGTTCTGTCGCCACTTCCGGATGCGGATTTCGACGCGGGAGGAAGGCACTGGGAGGCGTTGATACATAGTAGGTAGCACCGAAAGCTTTGCAATCAAGCGTGTTCGATCGAGTGGATTGGCCAGGGATGCACGTGCCGCTCTGGGGTGGCAGCACTAGCATTATAATGCTGATAGTTGCAATGGCATTTCAACTATGTGTTATCAACAGTAGAATAATGGCGAATGCCATGCCAGCGGTGAGGAACGATTCAACTATGGACATAATACTGTGGCCTACGCAGTCCCTGGAGACCGGTCAGGGAAACGGATTCGGGACTGGGGCAGTAGATTCCAGGCTGCATATGTCGCCTATTCAGCAGATTGGGGATGTGGTTGGGCGGAGCATTTCTTACGTTGGAACTCTGTGGGATACGGGGATGTTGCTTGGATTGGAAGTTGCCAGGCGGCTTTTCACTGGATTTCAAGTTGGGTAGGTTCGTTTGCAGGAATTATTTTAAAGCAGTTCTGTTTTTGTATAGGAATGTTAATTTTCTTTTAGTTGATTCAAGTAAATACGAAAAATCATAAAAAGACTTTCCATTCTCGAGTGATAATCCTTGTTTTTTTTAATTAAGAAGATAATAGTTGCAATGAGAAAAATAAAATAGTTTTTACTATATAGTTCAGCTTAGATAGGAGAAGTATGGAGCGTTTACAAAAAACCAAAAAAATGTGGAAACACTATCGACACTCACACATTTTCGGAGGGAATCGATTGTATTCACTACGTATTTCCCAAATGACGCGAAGATTTGATGATTTCACTGTTAGTTTAAGTCAAATTACGAATTATTGTTTGATTTTTTTTCGCGAAATCGACGCAGCAGAAAAAAAAACAGTAAATTTCAAAACACGGCTTGCTGCGATGTATACAAGCTGATAGGATGTCGCAAATCATGTGCATTTCATACCTCACTCATGTATTTTTCTAGAACATATGACTTAATTTTCGACTCAAATATGACCAAACCAGCGCAATTAACCGATCTTTATATAACATCTTGTCGCATAAGAAGTTTTAAAGTTGCACGGTATAACATCCTTATGACATGACGATACCTTATCTAGGTAGTTTATAGCATCACAATAATAGGTTATAATCATGTTATTAAAAATTGAAATTAAATACAGAAATGCATGAACACAACAATTTAATCCAAAAAGTGTCAAAAAGCAGATGTAAACGCAGATCAAATTCGACAGTAATGCAACCAAGACTAAAACCAATAGTTGCACCATAAAACCATAGATTTTTGATATTTATTATATAATCGATTTTGCCAAAAACGATTGTCATTTTTGTACTATGAGTTGTGCATATTCTCCTCATAAACAAACATAATTTTCACAATCACAACAGTCTTAACAATCTATATTAACTTCTGTTCGTTTAACATTTCTCAAACTAGCATGTCATGTTCATGTGGTTTTGCAATTGTTTTTACTTTGGAATTACTTGATTTTAACCTATTTGTTGTTATGATGGTAGAAACTATCGAGATAAGACATCATCATGTTGAAAGCATGTTATTCATAGTATTTTGACAACGTATTATTGGTTCCTTTTCTGAATCTGAAAACTTCTTGTGTGGCGTTGAAGATGTTTCAAATCATTTTTCTATTTCTTCCACCTTACGAGCCAGTGTTCGGTTGACTACGAGGCTCTGATGAACACAATACAATGATTTTGTCTCTTCGATTTGTGTTTAGATGAGCAACTTGAATATAAACAACCGCAAATTCATGCATTTCCACTTGACATTTTACCAATAACAACCTTTACTACGTTATTGATACAACAGGCCAGAGTTGGGAACATACAAAATAATATGTACCCAAAATTGGGTCTACGATTAGCTATGTGAACAGTTTGTTTGTAACGTGTAACTATTTTCTGTACATACAAACTGCATTACTTACTTTATCAATTCAATTAAGCCAAATTTAGATCACTTGAAATCGTGTAGATCATCGGTTCAGCATAACCAGTGAAATCATGATGCCCCAAAAGTTCAAGAAACCGAAAATTACGCGGAAGTGAACAACTATAAGATGATTAATATTGTCTCAATTGCTTCGGATTACATCTATCATGCTAATAGCAACATAATTTTGTTGATTATCGCTAAATAAATGACACATTTGGTACATAGGCCGAATGAAGGAGCTAGGCTAACATTACATCCCCTTACCCTATATTCAATAAAAAAATTATGAATTTCCTAAAAAAATATGGAATTCAATAAGGTTATTTAAAAGAATGCAGAAATTGGTTTCCGATTTGCATAACATTTAAAATTCATGTATCTATTCTCCACATCAAAATTATTCCTATGTATAAATATTTCTTCTGGTTATCGCGGTTGAAAAAATTACAGTTCTACCAAAAAGTCAATTTATCTTCGCAATAACTACTATAGAACTATCTGGCTATTTATTGCATTTACTGGAGGCAAAATGGTTTTATAATGTCTTTTCAACTGATCACAATTAGACAATATGAATGAGTCCTAAAACAGCATTTCAAACCAGCATTTTACGAGTTCATAAGGTTGAAATAAAACCTTTGATAGGAGTAAAAGGAATTTGAAAAAAAAACAAAGTTTTAAGATCGTTGTTAACAAGCTGTGTAGGTTCTTATAAATCTGACTAAAGTTTAAAACCTATTGGCACGTCTTGGTGCTATAATAAAACCAAACTGATTTCTAGTGGCTTTCATAAAACTTGAATAAAACTTAATAATGCTGGACGGTTTGGGCAATGTTACTTGGGATTGGTCTAATGCTCGACCCCAAGCCTGATGAATCACTTCTTAAAGCTTAAACTCACAACGAGTAACCTTGAGGGATTATTCTGTCAAAATAACACACAGAATCAAAACAAAAACAACTATTCTAGCCCCGGAAAGTGAAATAATGAGGTATTCTATACTGAACTTGAGACCGATTGGGTTCTAAAGCAGTGAGCCAATTTTCAACCACTAGTTTCCTATTGTGTGTTGATTACATCGTGGACCCCCTTTAGTCAGATTGTGTTTGGAATTTTTTCGCGAATACGATGCCGCAAAACTAGCACACGTCACTTATAAAGCACTGCCATCTTTGATATTTCTCCCCAAATAATCTCATAAAGGATGTGATACCATTCTACCTCACGACAGAGACATTTCATATCAATTATTAAATCTTATCATAACTTTTATTTCTATAGCACTCCATCACCTTCGTCATTCTCATCATCACACTTCTTATTCGGTCTATTGTATATCGCGCATAACTTACAGCTGCTTATTCATATTCTGCTATTAGTTATTGCAGCGAGCGCAGAAATTGTCCCGGTGACAATGTTCTACATATTCATGAATTCATGCATTGACGGTGCTTACCTGCATATAATGGCTTGACAAGCACTCTGTTTTACTATGCGCTTTTGCTCTTGCCTTTCACCTTGCTCATTCGAAATCATTCTCATTACGTCTTGTTTCAGACTGTGTTTCGTGTTGCAATTTATTACCTTGTGATGAGAGTGGTGTTGTTTTACTTTTGCATAAACTTTTATTATCATTACAACAGTATTAAGTACTTTTCGTTATTCCAAAAGATACATATTCACATTGTTTTCTTGCTTTGTGTTTTTGCTGTTTGTCGTATATCATTAATTACCCATAGGGGTTTGTCTCTCTTCCGGTCATTAGTTTAATGCGATACTAATTGTGCTCTTTTCTTATTAAAAAAAAACTATTATATTTTATTTCTTGTCTTATTGAAAGAAGCGCTCCGGTAGATTCATAAGATACAAAACAGTAAAACGAAACAAAGCACATTTATGTACAAATTAATAAAAAACACACACTATATTTTTGTATAAAATTCCATCAGCCAATAACAACTATTTGTCTTTAAAATGGTATAATTGCATAAGTTTAGTAAACTTCCATTAGCATAAACGTTGTTTTTACTTTTGACCGACTTGATTTTTACTTACTTCTAATTTGTTTAACACTAATCAAAACCATACGGTATCTTTGTTTGATTGGAACGTTTCATAGCTAAGTCTCAATAGTACATCTGTGTGTTTTTTTTTACTACAACTACTAAATTTGATTACTTGTGTTTGTTCATTTACGTACTTACGTTTAACGGTTTTCATCTATCAAATTATTCGAGGCATCATAAGGCAATGTAGAGGATCATATATATATTTTTTAATTTTTTCTTTGTGTTTGTTTTCTTCTTCGAATTTTCGGCTAACGGTGGTAACAAATCCAAAAACGATTGATGCTTACATTTATCTTAAAAAAATAATATTCAACCAAACGTCAAATTGAGCCTTTAACTACTAGATATATGTGTGGTGCGCTTGTTTGCTTCGATTCATTTTTCACTCTTCTCCAGTACGTCGCCTACTATAATCACAAGTTGCGTTTGTTTATCGTTTACACCGTTGCGGAAACAACATTGATTTAACTGTCTATGAAAGCAATTTCATGTCTATCACAATAAGCAACAGACGGATGGCTTCAGTGCGATTAATCGTTGTAAGAGCTTTCTCTTCGCAGAAAGACAACTTTGCCTCCTGATCGGGAAAATGCGTATTCAACTTTCGGTTCGAATGTCTCGGCAAACGCAGGCGTGAATAAAGGACATCGTTTAGGTGCTTTTCTCGTGCCGGTTCGAACGAAGTCTGTCTATTTTTACGAGGAAAGGTATCTGCTATTCTTTGTGTTATCACAACGCCACAGATAGAAAAAGCAGATGAAAGTAACCAGGTGGGTGAGATTTATTTTTTCCTTTTTTTTGTCTCAGAGTTTCCTGCATCAAAGAAGATATTAGAGCAAGGAAGGTGACATAAATGCTCAATGGGAATATGCGTAGGACGTTCTTTGCGTTCCGGTTGCTTGAAGCTTCATTAAATGTTTGTATAACTTGATAAATTGAGTTCGGATTTTGAAAAGTGGAACGAAGAGGGTTGGGAAATGAATTCGAAGGTACTGATGGTGGCTTGAGAATTTTGGGGCAAGTGAGTGTCTTACTCTTCTGACGCTTTGGCACCTTCAAATGGATTGGTTAAAGCATCTTTAACTGTGTTTTTTTATAAGGTCATTCAAAATTGGGTAAATTCGTAAATGAAATGAATGCTTCTGTTTTTCCGGGTTTCTTGAAGCTAGTGTTTGTTTTTGCATGTAGAGTACATTTTAAAGTAAGTTATAGAAATTTCACTTCAATAAAAGTTTCTTACTTGAGAAAGCACTCTAGATTTTTTTTTGATGATTCAGATGAGCTTAGAAGGTACAACGTATGAACGATCCTTAGGAATATCGTAAGCTAGTTTTATGAATGGATTCCGTTTGCACACGACGTTATTCTTGTACGCCTTTAAGATTTCCTGTACACAAATGTTGATATATACTAGTGGTCAATTCACAGGACCCATAACCTCGACGTTTAAAGCTCGAATGCAGGTTGCTCCATATTTTTTATTTTTCTCAACCTCATCATATTTTATGCGGCAAAGTAATGAAATTCAAACTGATTTCTTGTGGCAAATAATCATGATGCAATTTTATGAATATCGAAAGTTTATTTTGCTGAGTGTAGCTTCATGCCAAAAAAAATCCATTCTCTCAAACTGTTTGCGACACTAAAGCGATTCGCTCGCGACGATGACTAGGCGGAGAAATTCGTGATATCAACACCACCGTTGATATTCATTGGAGGAAAATGTTCTAACGCAGCACCAACCCAACAAACATCGGTGTTGAATTAGAGCTTGTTCAAGCAAGTTTGGAGAAGCTATTCAGCTGTTTCTTCTAGACTAGCTGAATAGCTTCTCCAAATTTGTTTGAACAAGCTCTAATTCAACACCGATGTTTGTTGGGAACT
The DNA here is from genome assembly GCA_034211315.2 of Aedes japonicus. NCBI lineage: Eukaryota > Metazoa > Arthropoda > Insecta > Diptera > Culicidae > Aedes > Aedes japonicus. The sequence goes on from JASCZW010008849.1 coordinate 39,615, forward strand.
TTACTTAACCGGATGAAACGGAATTTTAATTTTCGGATCGACGGACGGGATAGAAAAGGATGTTGTATCGTTCACTGGCTTTATTCGACTGTCTTTATGTTCTCTTGTGTGGTGTGTTCCAGTATAACAATTCTGTATTGTTTTGTGTTACGTGTAGTTCATAGGGTAAATACAAATTTCATGGCATAGTGTATCATCGGTAAATACAAATTTCATGGCATAGTGTATCATCGGTAACACAAACATTACCTTCCTCAGCGACAGGTTTTAAGGGTGAGTCAATAATTATTGCGATACTTTCCAACTTGTGGAACTTTTTTCCGTACTCGACCGAATGTGACCAAGTTTTGCCAGTTTCGAGTTTAGAATTTTAAAGGTATTGTTTACATCCGTTTAGTTTTGCAGTAATCGATGAAATTACAGTCGAGATGGAAGAAAATCGGCAAACTGTTCGTGAAAGGGTTTTGTTAAACGCCTTTGAGCACGGCCTGAATGTTACTCTATTGTAGACATCTGCTGCTACCAACGACTGTGGAAAGGTTTAAAGAATAAAGCAAATGAGGCAAGAGCCACTTCTGTGGTAATCTGTAAATTTTTACCGAATTCTCAACAGCTGAACGTTCGGTAATCCGATTTTACGGATTTCGGTAAAATTTTACTGAAATCCGGTATTTTTTTTAACTGATAACTGTAAAATTTTGCCGAAATCCGTTAAATCAGATTACCGAACGTTCAGCTGTTGAAAATTCGGTAAAACTTTACAAATTTCTGCCTTCTAGAGTTCCTGTCTCTGATCCTTAAAAGCGTCGTAGAAATGCGTAGCTTAGTGAATCTTATTCCAGTGATACCGATCCACCGAAAACGTCATATTGAAAGAGAAATGCGCATCAAATAAAGTCATCGGTGCAAGCAAGGCTGGAGATAGCTATGAACGCAGTAATCGGAGGATCGTTTATTCAAAGGACGGTCCTTTTTTCGGTTTTTGTTCACGTATACGAGAACGGTTTTGTTTCCGTGTACTCTTGTAGCAGCGAGAACGATACACACTTAGAAAATTCTACAGTATTCGGTAATTTTTTAACGATCTTTCAACAGCTGTACGTTCGGTAATCCGATTTACCGGAATTCGGTAAAATTGTACAGTTCTCTGTAAAAAAAATACCTGAATTTGTGAAATTTTACCGAAATCCGGTTTATTGGATTACCGAACGTTCAGCTGTTGAATGTTCGGTGAAAAAATACCGAATACTTTAAAATTTTCATAGTGTGTACTATACAAAGCCCAGCTGTTAAGATTGTGGCCAGCAGGGAACGCGCAACGATCAAATTGGCAAGTTGGTTTCTAGGTTGCCTAGAAATCTGAGCTAGTGGTTAGTTTGCGTTCAGCCGGGAACGAGCAATGACCAAATCCACTGCTGTCCGATGTGAGTGAAGTGGCAGCTAGTTGCTCGGCAGCTGGAAAAGAGCAACAGCGAGGAGTTGAATTAATTCAGGCCGTCCTTCTGGGTGTCACAAATATCCATAAGTCAGAACTTCAATTTTGTAACATTTAAATTTCTTCATGCTTTCGTTGCATATTCTCGTCAGTTAACAGCCAGCTGTGGGAAGGCGCAATGACGAGGTTTTAAATAAACGGCTGTCCGGTTGTTTATCTTTCTGAATATTTCAAGTTTTTGTTTTCCAATAAGCTTATTGCTTACTCTCAACTTTGTATTCCATTTGAATTTAATTGGAGGCTTTCAATGATAATATCAAGGCATTCAATTGTAGATTGTGTGGCCCAGGGAAGTCTAGAATGCCCAGATATGCCCTGAAGTCTAGAAAATCTAAAAACCCATAATGGATTGCTGAAACAGAAATGGGTTTTTATTCAGCCAAAATAAAATCAAATTCTTATCGAATTTACGTCATATATTGTGGCAAACAAGGTGACCCTAATGACTACGGCAAGATGTATAGTAAACAATGGACAGATCATGACAAACGTTTCGAAATATCTGCTTTGATAGTATATATAATCGATTTTTTTATAACCATGGAAATCTAATTTCACGTTATTTAGGGCATCTTCAATGGTGGTCCAAATCGAGGTTTGGATTTATTTTTTTTAGCCCAAATGCAAAAACATCGCTGCGCCGGTGTTGTAAATTTTGTTTTATACCGGATCTATTTTGCATCATTTCAAATCTGGTATATGTTTTGATCTATTCTTGCAGCAATTTGGGACAAGAAAAATATCGTTCCAAAACACATGATAATACCAATTAACGAGTAAAATCAACTTTATTGTTTATATTGTGAGGTATATTTAAGAGCCGAAAAGTGGCCGTGTTTGGTGCGAGTGATGTTAGCACCGGACAGAAAGTTGTGTTACTCGCTTCGGATGCTCATAATTACTTCAAGTTGAGGTTATTATCTTTTCGTTTCATTCCTGAATAACGAATGGTTCTCTTAGTTTTTTACAGCCACGCTGTAACGCTGACTAGTCGAAATGAGGAGGCTCCCGGAGACTATTGTGGATTTTACGACTAATTATCACCAAATTTGGTGGCAAATTCCGATAGTATTTCGAAATAAAGTCTTTGAAGTATAAAATCAGTTTGTTGATGGATTGGTCATGATTAGCCCTCACAAATAGCTCTATAAAGATTCAGGAAGAAGATTAAAGGTTCACTGGGGATCAGGATATTCAGCATTATCTTCTGGGGAAGAGGATACATTTTTCTATGGTAGTTTTGAATAGCTTTCTTGAGGAAACAGATGGTATCTTGAAGATAGATTCAATTCGTATTTCTCCGAGGAAAGAATCGAAAAATCTTTGATTTTTCCAGGAATTGTTTTTACATACTATATTATTCAATTACATATTCTACCGCTTTTGGACAATCCTACACACTTAGATTTTTTTACCGAAATCTGTAAAGTTTTACCGAGTTCTGAACGTTCGGTAATCCGATTTAAGGGATTTCGGTGAAGTTTTACAGATAGGTATCTGTAAAAAAGTTACCGGATTTCGGTAAAATTTTACCGAAATCCGTAAAATCGGATTACCGAACGTTAAGCTGTTGATAATTCGGTAAAACTTTACAGATTTCTGTAAAAAAATCTAAGTGTGTATGCACTTCTCGGCAGTTACATAAAATTGGTCAGAACTTTTATAAACTGCTGAAAATTAATCAAACTCTTCAAAAAATATTTTGTGAATTGTTATAAAGTTCGGAATATCCATGAAGATTGTGTGAAAATATAGTGAACTTGACAGAAGTTGATTAAGCTTCTCGGAAGTCGAACAAACTTATTGAAATTTTCAAGATAATCATGAAGTTTGCTCGCACTCGTTTGAGAAGAGAAGTGGTGGAGCTTCAGAGAAGTCCATTGAATTGTCGAAACATTCTCAACGTTTCTGGAAACTTGGTTGAACATCCAAAAGTTCGCTGAACATCGATGGAATAGAAAAAAACATTCTGGATAATACCTGAACTTTGAGTACCAGATTTAGCTTCCTGAAAGTTATTTGGAGTTCCAGTTGGTACATTTTTCGTGATAAAAACCGGTAAAATTATTCAACTTCGAATTTTTATTCTCGTTTTGGTTCGGTACGAAAAATTATGGAGTTGTAAGAAGTTTCAGTTCTTCTTACAACTTAAGTACCCTTAGCTTCTGGGATGTTTCTAAAATTATTTAAACGTTTTCGACCTTCCTGGAAGATCCCGGAACTAATGCAAATTTTTTGGAATGTTGCCTTAAATTTTGAGAATGCTCCAAACATCCTTCCTTAATTTCTGGGGCGTTTTCTAAAAACTATGGAAAGATCCCTGATTTTTTAGAAAGTTCTCTGAAATTCTTGGAACATCTCAGGACTTCTGAGAAATTTCCATAATTTCTTGGAAGTACCCTGAGTATCTGAGAAGTTCTGCTTTTGGGAAGTTCTTTGAGCTTTTCGAAGTTCTCTGAGCTTCGGGACGGTCTCTGAACATCTGAGATGTTTGCTGAGCTTCTGAAAAGTTTCCTGATTCTCTGAGGAAGTTTCCTGATCTTTGTGGACGTTTCCTGAAGTCCTGGGTAGTTTTCTGAATTTTGTGCAGTATCATGAACTTTAAAGAAGTTCCTTGAACTCCTACAAGTTTCTTGAATTTTTGAGAAGTTCCTATACTTCTGAATTTCTCTGAACCTCTAAGCATATCCGCAAATTTTTGAAGGCTTCATAAATTTCTGGAAAGTTCTCTAAACTTAAGGAATGTTTTCTAAACTTATGGAGTGTTCCCTTAACTTATGAACGATGCTTGAAACTCTGAGATGTTTCCTGGGCATATTGGGTAGTTCTCTGAACTTTTCAGAAATATCCAAAAAAAATCCGATAAGGTTTCTGAACTACTGGGAAGCTCCCTGTATTTTGGATAGTTGCCTGAACTTCTGGAAGAACCCTTAACTTTTGGGAAGTTGCTGAACTCATGTGAAGCTCCTTGAGTTTATGGAAAATTCTCTGAATTTATGGGAAGTTGCATGAACTGCTGGAAAGAACCCTTAACTTCTGGGAAGTTTCCTGATTTTCCGGAAAGTCCTCTGATTTTCTAGGATGTTTCCTAAACATCGGGGAGAGACGTGAAACTTTTCGGAGGGTTCCTGAATTTATTAGAAGTATCCTGAACTTCTGATAAGTTCCCTGAGTTTCTCGGAAGTTCACTGAATTTATGCGATTTTTTCCAACTTTGGGGAAGCATTTTCGTTTATCAATTTCTTCACCTCTTTCGGTGTTGGAGGACGCCAATACTGCGTCTTCAGGATAATTGGAAAATACTCCTCATGATCAGCAAGCCGGTTGACTCTCCAATGCTCCATGGAAAGTTGTGTTTCCTACCACAAAAGGACCAACTTGCATGAGATAGTTGCAATAAAGACAAGATTTTGTATACAAAATTATCGGCTGTGTATGGAATGTCCCAGAACTTAAAACGATTTATTACACTAATTCATAAGTTTTGTGGTGCTCCATTTATGTGCATGGTATTGAACAGAAATTCACACCACGTTTTCGAGTTGTTTGGAGAAAACAGTCGTTTATCAGTGGCACGAACGTTTCCGAAGTACCGTGAATCCGTGAACGATGATCAGAGACGTGATGGGCCATCGACATCGAAAACCGACGAAATTATCAACAAAATCAAAGAATGGATGACCGTAGACCTCAAATTGACCATTAGAGAGATGGCAGAGGTTTTGGAAATTGACTTTGGATCCGCTCACGACATTTTGGCTAATGATTTGCGCCTCAGACGTGTCGCTGCTAAGCTGGTGCCGAAGGACCTGAATTTCATGCAGAAAAGGGACCACGATGACGTCACAAAGAGATGATTTTCAACACAGAATATTAACCACACAGATAAAAAGAAACATTGAATATTCTGCGTTATCTAATACACATAAAAGAAATGTTAGATTTAGAAAGAATGGGATATTTTATGTAAACTTAAGCCAGATAACGCCTGAATCTAGTCTGTTGTATGAAAGATTGCCAACATTGTTGTATGACGCATTAGAGATTGCAAACAATTTCGTTATTTACATTTCCTAAAAAGACCGGATTTGTGCTAAAAAAACTCGTGGATCTTGCACCATTATCATTCAGCAGCAACCGAATTCACCTGATTTGGTTCCCTGTGACCTTTTCCTATTCGGTCAATTCAAGAAACCGCTCCGCTAAACGCGTTTCAGCACTCGAGATGGGATCATGGAAATATCGAAGATGGCTCTGATGGCCATACAGCAAACTGAATATGAAACATGTTTCGAGGATTGGTTCAAGCGCAGGCATAAGTGCGTTGCAGTCGATGGGGAGTACTTTGAAGGGAACAATATCGAATAGTTTCCTGAATAAAGTCCCTGAACTTTTTGTTCAAAGTAGTATGACCATTTTAAATGTTTATCTATTTGTTGTGTAGTGTGATAAACACCATCTGCGTCCTTTGTTACGTTCTCTCAACAAGTTCTCTCTTTCGATAACGTTCTCTCAACTCAGATTTTTACTCCTTGCCAGCCATATTAACTCAGTTTTTAGTCGTTTTTGACTCACTTTCGTCATTAGTGGAGTAATTCGAATAAATGAATAAATTTAACTAGGATTGATTAGTCAACAAATCAAAAACAACCATCTGATTTGAGTCGTTGTTTTTGATTCGTCGACTTGACAATACCAGTTACATTTACTCAAATTTGAGTGACTCAACTAATAACGAAAGTGAGTCAAAAAAGACACAAAATTGAGTTAAATGGCTAGCCATGCAGTAAAGTGCAAAATTTAGCATACACTGAATGATGCTATTGGTTTTGAAGGAAATAATAAATTTATCTCATTTATTTAAAGATGTTTGAATCATTGATTCATCAAACTAATTAAACGTACAATCAGATTCGTTTTAGTACTATCATATTATTTTTGACTGAAATAAATTGCAAAAATATTCTGTTTTAGGCACCACAAATTAAGCGTTCAGCGTCCCGGTTCTCAGAAAAAAAAACTTAGCGTGCCATGAAAACAGTTCAGCGCCAACATTAGATTAGGGCAAATCTGCTTTTTGTAAACAATGGCTTTCGTAGTCATTTTCTCTTGAACAAAAGGTCTCGAATACAAATAAAGCATTCCTTAAGGAAGAGGAACTTTATCTCTATCCGCAGATATATTCAATTTGAAGGAATTGTATTCAACTTCCGATAAATTAGCAGACAAAGTGTTTGTTTACAAAAGCAGATTCGCCCTATGGGAACGTGCATTAATTACGTCACGCAAAAAATGACTTTTTATAATTTTTTAATTTTTTTATTTTTTTTTTTGTATGGATCGTCACGTTTTCTCAAACACCCCCGCCCACCCCTTCTGCGTGACGTAATTAATGGACCTTCCCTATTCAAATATTGGCGCTGAGTTGAGCTTTTGCGTTTGTTTTTTCTTCAGCGTCAATATTATCAACCTCAGCTACTTGGGCAGCTAACATATTCCTGTTGCTCTAGTTTTTTTGACAGAATTGCATCGAAATGTCAAGAAAGTATGTGCTGCCGCGGAGAAAGTCGTTACGGGAAATAGGAACTGCCGTAGGAAGATCACATGCGGAAGTAAGAAGGCACACTGGAAAATCTGCCCAGTAGAGGACGAAAACGGATATTGACAGCAGGCGATAAACGGGAAATTGTGAGCAAAATACGGAAGAACCCTAAAACAATCATTCCGAAACTGGCAAAGGAGGTTTCTGACATTGTAGAAAGACCTGTCAGTGGGACCATTCGGCGAGTGACTCACAGGAACAATCTGCTCGTGGAATCGAGGCCGCGCCGCTT